>JARGCV010000145.1:4432500-4675000 GCA_034064705.1 Bothrops alternatus | reverse complement strand
CTGCATGCTAAGCAGATGCTTTAACCTATTGAGCCACAAGTTCTCTCCCGCTTTGTCAGTAGTCAGGGAGTAAGGATATGTGTCAAATGTTTATTTTTTTTAGATTGCACCCTGTAAACCCAAATATGGGAGGAAGGAATCATTCTTTCCTTTGCTTGTTTCAGCTCAACCCAGAGCCATCCAGCAAGCACAAATATATATATGTTGTTTTAAAATTGTTGACAAAGAAATAAGGGAATTTCTGATATAGCTATTTCGAGTTTCTTAACTCTCTTCAGTCAGACTCACCCTTCTGGGATTCGAACCTGGGCAGTCTGCATGCTAAGCAGATGCTTTAACCTATTGAGCCACAAGTTCTCTCCCGCTTTGTCAGTAGTCAGGGAGTAAGGATATGTGTCAAATGTTTATTTTTTAGATTGCACCCTGTAAACCCAAATATGGGAGGAAGGAATCATTCTTTCCTTTGCTTGTTTCAGCTCAACCCAGAGCCATCCAGCAAGCACAAATATATATATGTTGTTTTAAAATTGTTGACAAAGAAATAAGGGAATTTCTGATATAGCTATTTCGAGTTTCTTAACTCTCTTCAGTCAGACTCACCCTTCTGGGATTCGAACCTGGGCAGTCTGCATGCTAAGCAGATGCTTTAACCTATTGAGCCACAAGTTCTCTCCCGCTTTGTCAGTAGTCAGGGAGTAAGGATATGTGTCAAATGTTTATTTTTTAGATTGCACCCTGTAAACCCAAATATGGGAGGAAGGAATCATTCTTTCCTTTGCTTGTTTCAGCTCAACCCAGAGCCATCCAGCAAGCACAAATATATATATGTTGTTTTAAAATTGTTGACAAAGAAATAAGGGAATTTCTGATATAGCTATTTCGAGTTTCTTAACTCTCTTCAGTCAGACTCACCCTTCTGGGATTCGAACCTGGGCAGTCTGCATGCTAAGCAGATGCTTTAACCTATTGAGCCACAAGTTCTCTCCCGCTTTGTCAGTAGTCAGGGAGTAAGGATATGTGTCAAATGTTTATTTTTTTAGATTGCACCCTGTAAACCCAAATATGGGAGGAAGGAATCATTCTTTCCTTTGCTTGTTTCAGCTCAACCCAGAGCCATCCAGCAAGCACAAATATATATATGTTGTTTTAAAATTGTTGACAAAGAAATAAGGGAATTTCTGATATAGCTATTTCGAGTTTCTTAACTCTCTTCAGTCAGACTCACCCTTCTGGGATTCGAACCTGGGCAGTCTGCATGCTAAGCAGATGCTTTAACCTATTGAGCCACAAGTTCTCTCCCGCTTTGTCAGTAGTCAGGGAGTAAGGATATGTGTCAAATGTTTATTTTTTTAGATTGCACCCTGTAAACCCAAATATGGGAGGAAGGAATCATTCTTTCCTTTGCTTGTTTCAGCTCAACCCAGAGCCATCCAGCAAGCACAAATATATATATGTTGTTTTAAAATTGTTGACAAAGAAATAAGGGAATTTCTGATATAGCTATTTCGAGTTTCTTAACTCTCTTCAGTCAGACTCACCCTTCTGGGATTCGAACCTGGGCAGTCTGCATGCTAAGCAGATGCTTTAACCTATTGAGCCACAAGTTCTCTCCCGCTTTGTCAGTAGTCAGGGAGTAAGGATATGTGTCAAATGTTTATTTTTTAGATTGCACCCTGTAAACCCAAATATGGGAGGAAGGAATCATTCTTTCCTTTGCTTGTTTCAGCTCAACCCAGAGCCATCCAGCAAGCACAAATATATATATGTTGTTTTAAAATTGTTGACAAAGAAATAAGGGAATTTCTGATATAGCTATTTCGAGTTTCTTAACTCTCTTCAGTCAGACTCACCCTTCTGGGATTCGAACCTGGGCAGTCTGCATGCTAAGCAGATGCTTTAACCTATTGAGCCACAAGTTCTCTCCCGCTTTGTCAGTAGTCAGGGAGTAAGGATATGTGTCAAATGTTTATTTTTTTAGATTGCACCCTGTAAACCCAAATATGGGAGGAAGGAATCATTCTTTCCTTTGCTTGTTTCAGCTCAACCCAGAGCCATCCAGCAAGCACAAATATATATATGTTGTTTTAAAATTGTTGACAAAGAAATAAGGGAATTTCTGATATAGCTATTTCGAGTTTCTTAACTCTCTTCAGTCAGACTCACCCTTCTGGGATTCGAACCTGGGCAGTCTGCATGCTAAGCAGATGCTTTAACCTATTGAGCCACAAGTTCTCTCCCGCTTTGTCAGTAGTCAGGGAGTAAGGATATGTGTCAAATGTTTATTTTTTTTAGATTGCACCCTGTAAACCCAAATATGGGAGGAAGGAATCATTCTTTCCTTTGCTTGTTTCAGCTCAACCCAGAGCCATCCAGCAAGCACAAATATATATATGTTGTTTTAAAATTGTTGACAAAGAAATAAGGGAATTTCTGATATAGCTATTTCGAGTTTCTTAACTCTCTTCAGTCAGACTCACCCTTCTGGGATTCGAACCTGGGCAGTCTGCATGCTAAGCAGATGCTTTAACCTATTGAGCCACAAGTTCTCTCCCGCTTTGTCAGTAGTCAGGGAGTAAGGATATGTGTCAAATGTTTATTTTTTTTAGATTGCACCCTGTAAACCCAAATATGGGAGGAAGGAATCATTCTTTCCTTTGCTTGTTTCAGCTCAACCCAGAGCCATCCAGCAAGCACAAATATATATATGTTGTTTTAAAATTGTTGACAAAGAAATAAGGGAATTTCTGATATAGCTATTTCGAGTTTCTTAACTCTCTTCAGTCAGACTCACCCTTCTGGGATTCGAACCTGGGCAGTCTGCATGCTAAGCAGATGCTTTAACCTATTGAGCCACAAGTTCTCTCCCGCTTTGTCAGTAGTCAGGGAGTAAGGATATGTGTCAAATGTTTATTTTTTTTAGATTGCACCCTGTAAACCCAAATATGGGAGGAAGGAATCATTCTTTCCTTTGCTTGTTTCAGCTCAACCCAGAGCCATCCAGCAAGCACAAATATATATATGTTGTTTTAAAATTGTTGACAAAGAAATAAGGGAATTTCTGATATAGCTATTTCGAGTTTCTTAACTCTCTTCAGTCAGACTCACCCTTCTGGGATTCGAACCTGGGCAGTCTGCATGCTAAGCAGATGCTTTAACCTATTGAGCCACAAGTTCTCTCCCGCTTTGTCAGTAGTCAGGGAGTAAGGATATGTGTCAAATGTTTATTTTTTTTAGATTGCACCCTGTAAACCCAAATATGGGAGGAAGGAATCATTCTTTCCTTTGCTTGTTTCAGCTCAACCCAGAGCCATCCAGCAAGCACAAATATATATATGTTGTTTTAAAATTGTTGACAAAGAAATAAGGGAATTTCTGATATAGCTATTTCGAGTTTCTTAACTCTCTTCAGTCAGACTCACCCTTCTGGGATTCGAACCTGGGCAGTCTGCATGCTAAGCAGATGCTTTAACCTATTGAGCCACAAGTTCTCTCCCGCTTTGTCAGTAGTCAGGGAGTAAGGATATGTGTCAAATGTTTATTTTTTTTAGATTGCACCCTGTAAACCCAAATATGGGAGGAAGGAATCATTCTTTCCTTTGCTTGTTTCAGCTCAACCCAGAGCCATCCAGCAAGCACAAATATATATATGTTGTTTTAAAATTGTTGACAAAGAAATAAGGGAATTTCTGATATAGCTATTTCGAGTTTCTTAACTCTCTTCAGTCAGACTCACCCTTCTGGGATTCGAACCTGGGCAGTCTGCATGCTAAGCAGATGCTTTAACCTATTGAGCCACAAGTTCTCTCCCGCTTTGTCAGTAGTCAGGGAGTAAGGATATGTGTCAAATGTTTATTTTTTAGATTGCACCCTGTAAACCCAAATATGGGAGGAAGGAATCATTCTTTCCTTTGCTTGTTTCAGCTCAACCCAGAGCCATCCAGCAAGCACAAATATATATATGTTGTTTTAAAATTGTTGACAAAGAAATAAGGGAATTTCTGATATAGCTATTTCGAGTTTCTTAACTCTCTTCAGTCAGACTCACCCTTCTGGGATTCGAACCTGGGCAGTCTGCATGCTAAGCAGATGCTTTAACCTATTGAGCCACAAGTTCTCTCCCGCTTTGTCAGTAGTCAGGGAGTAAGGATATGTGTCAAATGTTTATTTTTTAGATTGCACCCTGTAAACCCAAATATGGGAGGAAGGAATCATTCTTTCCTTTGCTTGTTTCAGCTCAACCCAGAGCCATCCAGCAAGCACAAATATATATATGTTGTTTTAAAATTGTTGACAAAGAAATAAGGGAATTTCTGATATAGCTATTTCGAGTTTCTTAACTCTCTTCAGTCAGACTCACCCTTCTGGGATTCGAACCTGGGCAGTCTGCATGCTAAGCAGATGCTTTAACCTATTGAGCCACAAGTTCTCTCCCGCTTTGTCAGTAGTCAGGGAGTAAGGATATGTGTCAAATGTTTATTTTTTAGATTGCACCCTGTAAACCCAAATATGGGAGGAAGGAATCATTCTTTCCTTTGCTTGTTTCAGCTCAACCCAGAGCCATCCAGCAAGCACAAATATATATATGTTGTTTTAAAATTGTTGACAAAGAAATAAGGGAATTTCTGATATAGCTATTTCGAGTTTCTTAACTCTCTTCAGTCAGACTCACCCTTCTGGGATTCGAACCTGGGCAGTCTGCATGCTAAGCAGATGCTTTAACCTATTGAGCCACAAGTTCTCTCCCGCTTTGTCAGTAGTCAGGGAGTAAGGATATGTGTCAAATGTTTATTTTTTTTAGATTGCACCCTGTAAACCCAAATATGGGAGGAAGGAATCATTCTTTCCTTTGCTTGTTTCAGCTCAACCCAGAGCCATCCAGCAAGCACAAATATATATATGTTGTTTTAAAATTGTTGACAAAGAAATAAGGGAATTTCTGATATAGCTATTTCGAGTTTCTTAACTCTCTTCAGTCAGACTCACCCTTCTGGGATTCGAACCTGGGCAGTCTGCATGCTAAGCAGATGCTTTAACCTATTGAGCCACAAGTTCTCTCCCGCTTTGTCAGTAGTCAGGGAGTAAGGATATGTGTCAAATGTTTATTTTTTTTAGATTGCACCCTGTAAACCCAAATATGGGAGGAAGGAATCATTCTTTCCTTTGCTTGTTTCAGCTCAACCCAGAGCCATCCAGCAAGCACAAATATATATATGTTGTTTTAAAATTGTTGACAAAGAAATAAGGGAATTTCTGATATAGCTATTTCGAGTTTCTTAACTCTCTTCAGTCAGACTCACCCTTCTGGGATTCGAACCTGGGCAGTCTGCATGCTAAGCAGATGCTTTAACCTATTGAGCCACAAGTTCTCTCCCGCTTTGTCAGTAGTCAGGGAGTAAGGATATGTGTCAAATGTTTATTTTTTTTAGATTGCACCCTGTAAACCCAAATATGGGAGGAAGGAATCATTCTTTCCTTTGCTTGTTTCAGCTCAACCCAGAGCCATCCAGCAAGCACAAATATATATATGTTGTTTTAAAATTGTTGACAAAGAAATAAGGGAATTTCTGATATAGCTATTTCGAGTTTCTTAACTCTCTTCAGTCAGACTCACCCTTCTGGGATTCGAACCTGGGCAGTCTGCATGCTAAGCAGATGCTTTAACCTATTGAGCCACAAGTTCTCTCCCGCTTTGTCAGTAGTCAGGGAGTAAGGATATGTGTCAAATGTTTATTTTTTTTAGATTGCACCCTGTAAACCCAAATATGGGAGGAAGGAATCATTCTTTCCTTTGCTTGTTTCAGCTCAACCCAGAGCCATCCAGCAAGCACAAATATATATATGTTGTTTTAAAATTGTTGACAAAGAAATAAGGGAATTTCTGATATAGCTATTTCGAGTTTCTTAACTCTCTTCAGTCAGACTCACCCTTCTGGGATTCGAACCTGGGCAGTCTGCATGCTAAGCAGATGCTTTAACCTATTGAGCCACAAGTTCTCTCCCGCTTTGTCAGTAGTCAGGGAGTAAGGATATGTGTCAAATGTTTATTTTTTTTAGATTGCACCCTGTAAACCCAAATATGGGAGGAAGGAATCATTCTTTCCTTTGCTTGTTTCAGCTCAACCCAGAGCCATCCAGCAAGCACAAATATATATATGTTGTTTTAAAATTGTTGACAAAGAAATAAGGGAATTTCTGATATAGCTATTTCGAGTTTCTTAACTCTCTTCAGTCAGACTCACCCTTCTGGGATTCGAACCTGGGCAGTCTGCATGCTAAGCAGATGCTTTAACCTATTGAGCCACAAGTTCTCTCCCGCTTTGTCAGTAGTCAGGGAGTAAGGATATGTGTCAAATGTTTATTTTTTAGATTGCACCCTGTAAACCCAAATATGGGAGGAAGGAATCATTCTTTCCTTTGCTTGTTTCAGCTCAACCCAGAGCCATCCAGCAAGCACAAATATATATATGTTGTTTTAAAATTGTTGACAAAGAAATAAGGGAATTTCTGATATAGCTATTTCGAGTTTCTTAACTCTCTTCAGTCAGACTCACCCTTCTGGGATTCGAACCTGGGCAGTCTGCATGCTAAGCAGATGCTTTAACCTATTGAGCCACAAGTTCTCTCCCGCTTTGTCAGTAGTCAGGGAGTAAGGATATGTGTCAAATGTTTATTTTTTTTAGATTGCACCCTGTAAACCCAAATATGGGAGGAAGGAATCATTCTTTCCTTTGCTTGTTTCAGCTCAACCCAGAGCCATCCAGCAAGCACAAATATATATATGTTGTTTTAAAATTGTTGACAAAGAAATAAGGGAATTTCTGATATAGCTATTTCGAGTTTCTTAACTCTCTTCAGTCAGACTCACCCTTCTGGGATTCGAACCTGGGCAGTCTGCATGCTAAGCAGATGCTTTAACCTATTGAGCCACAAGTTCTCTCCCGCTTTGTCAGTAGTCAGGGAGTAAGGATATGTGTCAAATGTTTATTTTTTAGATTGCACCCTGTAAACCCAAATATGGGAGGAAGGAATCATTCTTTCCTTTGCTTGTTTCAGCTCAACCCAGAGCCATCCAGCAAGCACAAATATATATATGTTGTTTTAAAATTGTTGACAAAGAAATAAGGGAATTTCTGATATAGCTATTTCGAGTTTCTTAACTCTCTTCAGTCAGACTCACCCTTCTGGGATTCGAACCTGGGCAGTCTGCATGCTAAGCAGATGCTTTAACCTATTGAGCCACAAGTTCTCTCCCGCTTTGTCAGTAGTCAGGGAGTAAGGATATGTGTCAAATGTTTATTTTTTTTAGATTGCACCCTGTAAACCCAAATATGGGAGGAAGGAATCATTCTTTCCTTTGCTTGTTTCAGCTCAACCCAGAGCCATCCAGCAAGCACAAATATATATATGTTGTTTTAAAATTGTTGACAAAGAAATAAGGGAATTTCTGATATAGCTATTTCGAGTTTCTTAACTCTCTTCAGTCAGACTCACCCTTCTGGGATTCGAACCTGGGCAGTCTGCATGCTAAGCAGATGCTTTAACCTATTGAGCCACAAGTTCTCTCCCGCTTTGTCAGTAGTCAGGGAGTAAGGATATGTGTCAAATGTTTATTTTTTTTAGATTGCACCCTGTAAACCCAAATATGGGAGGAAGGAATCATTCTTTCCTTTGCTTGTTTCAGCTCAACCCAGAGCCATCCAGCAAGCACAAATATATATATGTTGTTTTAAAATTGTTGACAAAGAAATAAGGGAATTTCTGATATAGCTATTTCGAGTTTCTTAACTCTCTTCAGTCAGACTCACCCTTCTGGGATTCGAACCTGGGCAGTCTGCATGCTAAGCAGATGCTTTAACCTATTGAGCCACAAGTTCTCTCCCGCTTTGTCAGTAGTCAGGGAGTAAGGATATGTGTCAAATGTTTATTTTTTTTAGATTGCACCCTGTAAACCCAAATATGGGAGGAAGGAATCATTCTTTCCTTTGCTTGTTTCAGCTCAACCCAGAGCCATCCAGCAAGCACAAATATATATATGTTGTTTTAAAATTGTTGACAAAGAAATAAGGGAATTTCTGATATAGCTATTTCGAGTTTCTTAACTCTCTTCAGTCAGACTCACCCTTCTGGGATTCGAACCTGGGCAGTCTGCATGCTAAGCAGATGCTTTAACCTATTGAGCCACAAGTTCTCTCCCGCTTTGTCAGTAGTCAGGGAGTAAGGATATGTGTCAAATGTTTATTTTTTTTAGATTGCACCCTGTAAACCCAAATATGGGAGGAAGGAATCATTCTTTCCTTTGCTTGTTTCAGCTCAACCCAGAGCCATCCAGCAAGCACAAATATATATATGTTGTTTTAAAATTGTTGACAAAGAAATAAGGGAATTTCTGATATAGCTATTTCGAGTTTCTTAACTCTCTTCAGTCAGACTCACCCTTCTGGGATTCGAACCTGGGCAGTCTGCATGCTAAGCAGATGCTTTAACCTATTGAGCCACAAGTTCTCTCCCGCTTTGTCAGTAGTCAGGGAGTAAGGATATGTGTCAAATGTTTATTTTTTTTAGATTGCACCCTGTAAACCCAAATATGGGAGGAAGGAATCATTCTTTCCTTTGCTTGTTTCAGCTCAACCCAGAGCCATCCAGCAAGCACAAATATATATATGTTGTTTTAAAATTGTTGACAAAGAAATAAGGGAATTTCTGATATAGCTATTTCGAGTTTCTTAACTCTCTTCAGTCAGACTCACCCTTCTGGGATTCGAACCTGGGCAGTCTGCATGCTAAGCAGATGCTTTAACCTATTGAGCCACAAGTTCTCTCCCGCTTTGTCAGTAGTCAGGGAGTAAGGATATGTGTCAAATGTTTATTTTTTAGATTGCACCCTGTAAACCCAAATATGGGAGGAAGGAATCATTCTTTCCTTTGCTTGTTTCAGCTCAACCCAGAGCCATCCAGCAAGCACAAATATATATATGTTGTTTTAAAATTGTTGACAAAGAAATAAGGGAATTTCTGATATAGCTATTTCGAGTTTCTTAACTCTCTTCAGTCAGACTCACCCTTCTGGGATTCGAACCTGGGCAGTCTGCATGCTAAGCAGATGCTTTAACCTATTGAGCCACAAGTTCTCTCCCGCTTTGTCAGTAGTCAGGGAGTAAGGATATGTGTCAAATGTTTATTTTTTTTAGATTGCACCCTGTAAACCCAAATATGGGAGGAAGGAATCATTCTTTCCTTTGCTTGTTTCAGCTCAACCCAGAGCCATCCAGCAAGCACAAATATATATATGTTGTTTTAAAATTGTTGACAAAGAAATAAGGGAATTTCTGATATAGCTATTTCGAGTTTCTTAACTCTCTTCAGTCAGACTCACCCTTCTGGGATTCGAACCTGGGCAGTCTGCATGCTAAGCAGATGCTTTAACCTATTGAGCCACAAGTTCTCTCCCGCTTTGTCAGTAGTCAGGGAGTAAGGATATGTGTCAAATGTTTATTTTTTTTAGATTGCACCCTGTAAACCCAAATATGGGAGGAAGGAATCATTCTTTCCTTTGCTTGTTTCAGCTCAACCCAGAGCCATCCAGCAAGCACAAATATATATATGTTGTTTTAAAATTGTTGACAAAGAAATAAGGGAATTTCTGATATAGCTATTTCGAGTTTCTTAACTCTCTTCAGTCAGACTCACCCTTCTGGGATTCGAACCTGGGCAGTCTGCATGCTAAGCAGATGCTTTAACCTATTGAGCCACAAGTTCTCTCCCGCTTTGTCAGTAGTCAGGGAGTAAGGATATGTGTCAAATGTTTATTTTTTTAGATTGCACCCTGTAAACCCAAATATGGGAGGAAGGAATCATTCTTTCCTTTGCTTGTTTCAGCTCAACCCAGAGCCATCCAGCAAGCACAAATATATATATGTTGTTTTAAAATTGTTGACAAAGAAATAAGGGAATTTCTGATATAGCTATTTCGAGTTTCTTAACTCTCTTCAGTCAGACTCACCCTTCTGGGATTCGAACCTGGGCAGTCTGCATGCTAAGCAGATGCTTTAACCTATTGAGCCACAAGTTCTCTCCCGCTTTGTCAGTAGTCAGGGAGTAAGGATATGTGTCAAATGTTTATTTTTTTTAGATTGCACCCTGTAAACCCAAATATGGGAGGAAGGAATCATTCTTTCCTTTGCTTGTTTCAGCTCAACCCAGAGCCATCCAGCAAGCACAAATATATATATGTTGTTTTAAAATTGTTGACAAAGAAATAAGGGAATTTCTGATATAGCTATTTCGAGTTTCTTAACTCTCTTCAGTCAGACTCACCCTTCTGGGATTCGAACCTGGGCAGTCTGCATGCTAAGCAGATGCTTTAACCTATTGAGCCACAAGTTCTCTCCCGCTTTGTCAGTAGTCAGGGAGTAAGGATATGTGTCAAATGTTTATTTTTTTTAGATTGCACCCTGTAAACCCAAATATGGGAGGAAGGAATCATTCTTTCCTTTGCTTGTTTCAGCTCAACCCAGAGCCATCCAGCAAGCACAAATATATATATGTTGTTTTAAAATTGTTGACAAAGAAATAAGGGAATTTCTGATATAGCTATTTCGAGTTTCTTAACTCTCTTCAGTCAGACTCACCCTTCTGGGATTCGAACCTGGGCAGTCTGCATGCTAAGCAGATGCTTTAACCTATTGAGCCACAAGTTCTCTCCCGCTTTGTCAGTAGTCAGGGAGTAAGGATATGTGTCAAATGTTTATTTTTTTTTTTTTAGATTGCACCCTGTAAACCCAAATATGGGAGGAAGGAATCATTCTTTCCTTTGCTTGTTTCAGCTCAACCCAGAGCCATCCAGCAAGCACAAATATATATATGTTGTTTTAAAATTGTTGACAAAGAAATAAGGGAATTTCTGATATAGCTATTTCGAGTTTCTTAACTCTCTTCAGTCAGACTCACCCTTCTGGGATTCGAACCTGGGCAGTCTGCATGCTAAGCAGATGCTTTAACCTATTGAGCCACAAGTTCTCTCCCGCTTTGTCAGTAGTCAGGGAGTAAGGATATGTGTCAAATGTTTATTTTTTTAGATTGCACCCTGTAAACCCAAATATGGGAGGAAGGAATCATTCTTTCCTTTGCTTGTTTCAGCTCAACCCAGAGCCATCCAGCAAGCACAAATATATATATGTTGTTTTAAAATTGTTGACAAAGAAATAAGGGAATTTCTGATATAGCTATTTCGAGTTTCTTAACTCTCTTCAGTCAGACTCACCCTTCTGGGATTCGAACCTGGGCAGTCTGCATGCTAAGCAGATGCTTTAACCTATTGAGCCACAAGTTCTCTCCCGCTTTGTCAGTAGTCAGGGAGTAAGGATATGTGTCAAATGTTTATTTTTTTTTAGATTGCACCCTGTAAACCCAAATATGGGAGGAAGGAATCATTCTTTCCTTTGCTTGTTTCAGCTCAACCCAGAGCCATCCAGCAAGCACAAATATATATATGTTGTTTTAAAATTGTTGACAAAGAAATAAGGGAATTTCTGATATAGCTATTTCGAGTTTCTTAACTCTCTTCAGTCAGACTCACCCTTCTGGGATTCGAACCTGGGCAGTCTGCATGCTAAGCAGATGCTTTAACCTATTGAGCCACAAGTTCTCTCCCGCTTTGTCAGTAGTCAGGGAGTAAGGATATGTGTCAAATGTTTATTTTTTTAGATTGCACCCTGTAAACCCAAATATGGGAGGAAGGAATCATTCTTTCCTTTGCTTGTTTCAGCTCAACCCAGAGCCATCCAGCAAGCACAAATATATATATGTTGTTTTAAAATTGTTGACAAAGAAATAAGGGAATTTCTGATATAGCTATTTCGAGTTTCTTAACTCTCTTCAGTCAGACTCACCCTTCTGGGATTCGAACCTGGGCAGTCTGCATGCTAAGCAGATGCTTTAACCTATTGAGCCACAAGTTCTCTCCCGCTTTGTCAGTAGTCAGGGAGTAAGGATATGTGTCAAATGTTTATTTTTTTTGGATTGCACCCTGTAAACCCAAATATGGGAGGAAGGAATCATTCTTTCCTTTGCTTGTTTCAGCTCAACCCAGAGCCATCCAGCAAGCACAAATATATATATGTTGTTTTAAAATTGTTGACAAAGAAATAAGGGAATTTCTGATATAGCTATTTCGAGTTTCTTAACTCTCTTCAGTCAGACTCACCCTTCTGGGATTCGAACCTGGGCAGTCTGCATGCTAAGCAGATGCTTTAACCTACTGACAAAGCGGGAGAGAACTTGTGGCTCAATAGGTTAAAGCATCTGCTTAGCATGCAGACTGCCCAGGTTCGAATCCCAGAAGGGTGAGTCTGACTGAAGAGAGTTAAGAAACTCGAAATAGCTATATCAGAAATTCCCTTATTTCTTTGTCAACAATTTTAAAACAACATATATATATTTGTGCTTGCTGGATGGCTCTGGGTTGAGCTGAAACAAGCAAAGGAAAGAATGATTCCTTCCTCCCATATTTGGGTTTACAGGGTGCAATCTAAAAAAAATAAACATTTGACACATATCCTTACTCCCTGACTACTGACAAAGCGGGAGAGAACTTGTGGCTCAATAGGTTAAAGCATCTGCTTAGCATGCAGACTGCCCAGGTTCGAATCCCAGAAGGGTGAGTCTGACTGAAGAGAGTTAAGAAACTCGAAATAGCTATATCAGAAATTCCCTTATTTCTTTGTCAACAATTTTAAAACAACATATATATATTTGTGCTTGCTGGATGGCTCTGGGTTGAGCTGAAACAAGCAAAGGAAAGAATGATTCCTTCCTCCCATATTTGGGTTTACAGGGTGCAATCTAAAAAAAAAAAAAATAAACATTTGACACATATCCTTACTCCCTGACTACTGACAAAGCGGGAGAGAACTTGTGGCTCAATAGGTTAAAGCATCTGCTTAGCATGCAGACTGCCCAGGTTCGAATCCCAGAAGGGTGAGTCTGACTGAAGAGAGTTAAGAAACTCGAAATAGCTATATCAGAAATTCCCTTATTTCTTTGTCAACAATTTTAAAACAACATATATATATTTGTGCTTGCTGGATGGCTCTGGGTTGAGCTGAAACAAGCAAAGGAAAGAATGATTCCTTCCTCCCATATTTGGGTTTACAGGGTGCAATCTAAAAAAAAAAAAAAATAAACATTTGACACATATCCTTACTCCCTGACTACTGACAAAGCGGGAGAGAACTTGTGGCTCAATAGGTTAAAGCATCTGCTTAGCATGCAGACTGCCCAGGTTCGAATCCCAGAAGGGTGAGTCTGACTGAAGAGAGTTAAGAAACTCGAAATAGCTATATCAGAAATTCCCTTATTTCTTTGTCAACAATTTTAAAACAACATATATATATTTGTGCTTGCTGGATGGCTCTGGGTTGAGCTGAAACAAGCAAAGGAAAGAATGATTCCTTCCTCCCATATTTGGGTTTACAGGGTGCAATCTAAAAAAATAAACATTTGACACATATCCTTACTCCCTGACTACTGACAAAGCGGGAGAGAACTTGTGGCTCAATAGGTTAAAGCATCTGCTTAGCATGCAGACTGCCCAGGTTCGAATCCCAGAAGGGTGAGTCTGACTGAAGAGAGTTAAGAAACTCGAAATAGCTATATCAGAAATTCCCTTATTTCTTTGTCAACAATTTTAAAACAACATATATATATTTGTGCTTGCTGGATGGCTCTGGGTTGAGCTGAAACAAGCAAAGGAAAGAATGATTCCTTCCTCCCATATTTGGGTTTACAGGGTGCAATCTAAAAAAATAAACATTTGACATATATATATATATATATATATATATATATATATATATATATATATATATATATATATATATATATATATATATATATATATATATACACACACACACACACACACACACACACACACACACACACACACCAGCCTGAAGATGACGAATGACTTCGTCGAAACGTCGGCAAGACACTTCAAATTCTACGTGGGAGAAAACCCGAAGAACCAAAGACCTACATACAAACACCCGCGAAAACCTCAGAAAACAAATGTGTGTGTTTGTGTGTGTGTGTGTGTGTGTGTATGTGTGTGTGTGTGTGTGTTTTCTGAGGTTTTCGCGGGTGTTTGTATGTAGGTCTTTGGTTCTTCAGGTTTTCTCCCACGTAGAATTTGAAGTGTCTGGGCGACGTTTCGATGAAGTCTCATTCATCATCTTCAGGCTGGTGCTTTTGGCTTCTGCTTCTAGGAGCAATGTGTGGTCTAAGCTGTTTTTTCCTTTTAACTGCCAGTGGGGGTTTGAACTGATTGGCTGGGAGCTTGGCTATGTTCTGATTGGTTAGGGGCTGGGTGTGCTCTGACTGGCTGGGAGGGTTGGCTGTGTTCTGATTGGCTGGGGGAGTGTTCTGGTTGGGTGGGGGCTTTGTAGTGCTGGAGAGGTTCAAAGTGGCCAATGATGCAGCTCTGGTCTGGCTCCTGGTCTGTGATCTAGCCTCATCATCGGTGTGGGTTTGGGTTTGCTTTTTGCGTGGATGTGTGGAGGTGGCATCCTGTGTGGTTCTGGTGTCAATCTTTGTGTTAGGAATTTGTTTGTCAATAAGGGCAGGTTTCCAAATGGCTGGTAGGCGGGAGGTATCATCTCGTTTGTTCATGCTGTGGGGGCGTTTTTCTATCTCGATGGCTTCTCTGATTATTCTGTTATTAAAATGTTCAGTTTTGGCAATAGTTCTGGTCTTTTTGAAATCAATTTCATGTCCTGTGGCTTTAAGGTGTTGGACCAGGGAAGAAGTTGGTTCCTCTCTTTTGACTGAGTTTTTGTGTTCTTCAATGCGTGCACTTATCCTTCTGTTGGTTTGTCCAATGTATGTAGTGGGGCAAGCAGCACATGGGATTTCATATACTCCTTGATTTTCTAACTCAATTTTGTCTTTAGGGTTTCTTAGGATGGTGGATATTTTTCTGTTTGTGCAGAATGCTGTCTTGACATTATATTTGTGCAGGATTTTGCTGATTTTGTCTGTGGTGCCTTTTATGTATGGGAGGAGGGCTTTGCCATTTTCTTGTTCTCTGTCATGGATTTTAGTGGGAGTTTCTTTTTGGATTAAGTTAGAAATCTTATTTCTTGGGAATCCGTTGGATGTTAGTACATTAGTGAGAGTGTGTAGTTCGGTTTTTAGGTGTTGTTCGTCAGCTAGGCATTTGGTTCTTGAGATGAGTGTCTTGGCTACGGAGTTGATCTGTGCTGGGTGGTGGTGTGAGAGTGCGTGCAGATAGCGGTTTGTGTGTGTTTTCTTCTGGACACACCATCTACCAGAAGATGATTCTGAGATTCGAACCTGGGCTGTATACATGTTAGGCAGTTGTATTAACCTCTAGGTGACAGGCTCTTTCTCACTTTGTCAGCTGTAATATATATATAGTAATATATATATTACTATTATTAACAATAAATGTAGGTATTTTGTATCTCAAAATAAAGGTAGGTATTTTGTATCTCAAATACTAAACTGCCAATTAATAATGATTTACTTTCTTTCTCATACTATTTTGGCAGTAACTGAGAAGCTCAATGAAATATGAGCTTTTTTTCTTATAATTCAAAACCATGGATGAAGAAAGGATTCAATTATTTTTTTTACAGATAGTTAAATTCACCCATATGTATTAGGCCACATTAACTATCAAATGTGCCACATCAAAAGGCACAAAATTATGGGGACAGTAATGTATTTTATTTTGACAAATTCAGTTACTTAAATGAGTCTGTTGCTTTAACCTGACAGATAAAGACTCTGTTATGTATAAATTAATACAGCTGCGATATGACATCCTTTCTTTCTCTACTCTAGGGGTGTCAAACTGCCGGCCCATGGGCCAGGTGCCTCATGGCGAAACCATTGCAGGCAATGGAAAAAAAATCGTGGTATGTCATGACACATCACGTGACATTGCGAGTTTGACACCCCTGCTCTACTCTTAACATCAAATTGCTTGATACAACTTTTTCAAAATCACTTAGTAAAAATAACCATAAAAACACACAAAGTATTTAGCGACTTCCTCCTAAGTAGGTAAATCATCATGGAAAAAATCTATCTATGTGGGTCAAGTTGAAAATGACTTGATGGCACATAATCATCTCTTTAATATTTAGGAAGACAGATGCTTCCCTTGGTAATTTCCCTTTAGCATTAGGAAATGACACAGTAAAGGCTGCATGTATGAGAAAAATGCCAAACTGTTTAAGTGCAGCTTTTCCAAATCTTCTACTGGCCACTTCCTATTATTAACTGAAGTTGGAAATTAATACTGTGTCGCATTAACACATTTCATATTTGTGTAGATGGACAGAGAAGACAAAAAAAATCCCAGAATTTCAGATTTCCAGCTTAGTTTCAAAGTTATCTACATCTTGTCTATGAGGTCTTGTGAAAAATATGTTTTGAAGTGTGCATGAAAAGAGAGCACAAAGGGAGCTAGTTAGGAAATTTGACTTCATTAGCAAGGAATTTACCCACTCTAGAGGTTAGATGTTTTCTCTTGCAGATTA
This sequence comes from Bothrops alternatus, assembly GCA_034064705.1. Lineage (NCBI taxonomy): Eukaryota > Metazoa > Chordata > Lepidosauria > Squamata > Viperidae > Bothrops > Bothrops alternatus. The sequence continues at coordinate 4,658,435 of JARGCV010000145.1, read as the reverse complement.
TGAGGAAGCCAAGTGAAAGCTTTCTGTGCCAGTACTTATGAAATCAACTTTCTTTGCATTACATAGATTGCTCAACAATATTTCATATTATTCAGTTTCCATGTATTGTGCCTCTCCATTATTCCTAGCACAGTCCTATTGTGCTAACTATTCTGTTCCTCAGTTATCATTTAAATGCAGATTCACAAATACCTTTTCATTTTTTGTAAAAAAAAATCCATATAAGTCTATTCACTTTATAAATGAATCTGAAAATTTTGGAGGTAAGTACTTCTAATCCAAATATTTTCTCCTCACTAAAAAACAATCCTTCCAGGCTCTGTATTTTGGGTAGGGATACTTTAATCCCTTAATTTAGTTTTTTAAAATATATAGAAGCTATCAACTCCCATAATCTCAATCAGCATGACTGAATGTTTCATACGATTTATGAGAAATATATTCTTAACCTGTCTGATGGATGCCAGATTTAGAATGGCTATAATACCATTGGACAGCAAAGAAACCAAACAAATTAATCATCAAAATTAATCATCAAACAAATTAATCCAGAGTTCTCAACTGAGGCACAAAATGACCACTCAAGGCAGGGAACATGCTTACTATTCCTACCTCTTATTTTCCCTTACAACAACAACCCTGTGAGGAGGGCTGAAAGAGACTGACTGGCCCAAAGTCATCCAGTTGGCTTTTGTACTGAAGGAAAGCCTAGGCCTAACAGTCTTCTGACTTCTAGGCCAGCACCTTAATCACTACACCAAACTGGCACTCAAATTATCCTACTTCAGACACATTATGTGAAGATCTATCTCCCTGGAGAAGGCTTTAACGATGGCAAAGGGGGGAAAAAAGAGCAGAGGATGATCAGCAACAAAGGGAATGTACTCAGTTACAGTGTCAATAGAAGCACCATTGGAAGATCTGAAAGACCAGGTTAGGGACAGATTGTCATGGAAAAAAACTATGTGGTCACTAAGAGTCAACATTGACTTGATGGCACATAATTGATCATCAATCAAGGATAAACATAGCATTGAGGGATTCATAAAGACTTCAATCATTTTAAGCATTTCTGCTTGCATAAATGTATGGTTTCTATTTCTTAAACCAGGATACTTCTTGTTTCCTGTTTTTAGCCAAATGATACCAATCATTTTACTAACCCAATTAAAAGCAAAACAAATTCAGCTCCCACATGTCAAACAATAAGAAAAGCCATCTCTACCACGATCTCACTGGTCAATTATCATTTTGACAGAAATTCTTTTCCCAGCCCTGGATCACAATCTAAAATGCAGGAGAAGCTTACATAACTTCCTTCTCCCACACTACAGAACATCCTTCACTCAATTGGCATATAGAGAATCTATAAAGAATTTATAAAATAATCTCTTTTAGCAAACTTTTAACTGTTATGTGACTTTAGTGTACAATATCACTATTAATTTCAATTTATATTTTTCACCTTTTATATCCTATTTTTTTATTTTGATTTCCTAGTAGCTTTGTAGAAATGTGAGATATAAATCAAATAAATATACAACATCACCTCCCAACTCCAAGGTCAGAATTGGAAGGCTCCATATGTTCTGAAAATGCCATCTATGGCTAGCCAGGAGACCAGTCTTTCATGATGATATATTCTAGTGCTGTTTATATTTCCAGAATGATTCCAGCTGCTTCCAAGGGGCTAGCTAAATACATAATTAATCTACATAATTTTATATTTGCAGCTTCCCTTATGTGACAACAAATCAGAAAACAGCAAAGAATTTCTTGCAACAAAACAGGAGAAATCTATTTTATTTTCATTTAACACAAAGATAGAGGCCTTCAGCCTCCCAACCCCTGCTAAGAGAAGGATTTGTATTGTGGCCAGGATCAGGCCACATGTCCCCAATCAAAGGAAAACCCCGAATCCAGCGGGCCAGAAGGCAGCCTAGCTACTGCGGCCCTCTGGTTCCTTCTCCTCGCCCCCTGGGCACAGACATAGTTGCTGCTCCTCGCCATAGCTGGGGCGGGACTTGCAAGTACTTCCATCCGCAAAGGACGAAGCAGACAGAGGTACTTGCAAGTTCCGCCCCAACTATGGTGAGGAGCAGCAACTGTGCCCAGGGGGTGAGGAGAAGGAACTGGAGGGGTGTGGTGGCAGGGCAGCCTTCTGGCCCACTGGATTTGGTTTCCTTGATTGTGAGCTGGGGTGGGCCGGCCCCTCGCTGTCTCCAGGGCGGCCCCAGGCCAAATGTAAACACCCCAAGGGCATGTCTATTTTATATCCTCTCCTCTCTCCCCCTTTGGTGTAGCTGCAACTGACTCCTTTCCCCAGGCTGGAAGTGCCAGTCAACTGGAGCCTGGCGCAGATTTTGGGTGCTCAGCAGAACTCCAGCAACACTACAGCTCCAGCTGATTCTCCCACAAGCCTGTGCTGCATTGCTGCCACTTCAGTTCATCCCCACGCTACACATTTACACTTTTTTAAAAACTTTTTTTACAGTGCTTTTCAACCCATCGTAAGCATACCACCTGCCAGATGCCAACATACCACCAGTGATACACGTACCACCAGTTGAAAAGCCCTACCCTATGTCCCTAATTTTGTTTTAGAAATGATGTATAGTTTTATTATTCATGTACAAATATGGCAGTAGCAAATAAATGAAGTATCTGTTGAGGTAGGCAATTATTTGATTTATGAAAGTGTATCAACTCTGCCAGGTTTCCTGTTCATTCTATTTTTTCTTCAACAGAGATTATGGGTGCCCTACAGATTTATAGACTTCAGTTTTCAGGATTACTTAGCAAGCATGACCATTGTTGAGAATTCTTGGAGTCTACATGTCTATTTGGGAAGAACTAGATTAGGGACTTTGCACTCACAATATCATATAAATTTTTTGGATCCAAAAATGGTAGCTTTTCATAAATTCAAATTTACAAATTTGAATTTGAATTATGGTTTCTAAGCACTGGTCCTTAGAAACCTAGGAAACAAAGTTTTTATTTTTTTAATGCTAGCAATATTCACTCTTATTAGTTATACTAAAAAATAACACAAAATAATAGAAAAAATAAAAATATTTTCCTTGCCATGCAGTATCATCAACATATTCATATTTGCCACAGCAGTAGAGTAGGGAATTTCAACCACAACCTACATATAGCAGTTTCACCAACACACAAAGGAGCTACAACTGCTCGCCTCTTAAGTAATACTTATGCCAAAGAAGAGATTTTGATGACCTACCTTCTGACATAGAACCTAAATTAACCTAAACTAAAGAATTTCAGAATAGACAATCCATGCAATTTCCTGGCACATCTATTCATAGTCATAGGCTCCAAATTTTTTTACAGTTTTTTTTTTTGCAAATAAAAAGTCAATAGAGAGCAAGAATCATGGCTATGGGAAATCTCATATCCATTCTACTTGATCTAAAGCATCTAATTTGTATTTTTCTGATAACATAATCAGTCAAAACAGAGTCAGAGTCTCAGCATTTTTATGTTTTTTAAAAAACACTCTTAAAATAGGTTCTCAATGTGGTAATTTACTGCTTACAGAATTTGGAACAGTACATGTAGTTTCTATTAAAAGTTTCACATTTTCCCAGGTGAAAGTTCATTTAATTTTTTGTAAGTGTTCATTTCTGCAGTACTGATGTTCCAGTTCCATAGCTAAACTACCTACACTGTTTTTCTACTCTTTGTTTCTATAACAATGAAGAAATAGAAACACAGCCTTCTTATTTAAGCATTGTAGCAGACATTGCCCCAGTCCATAATTACACTGTAATATTTTAGATTGCTTCTTTCTAACAATCCTAGACAAAACTATGTGAACCTTTTCCTATTTGTTTTGTACATTTCTTGAGTGCTCACTTTGACTATGGCTTATGATAAGAATTTACAATATAGAATTCAGATCCCAAGTTTAAACTGAAGCGCAGCATAGCATGTAGCAAGTGACTTTTCTTTCAAATTGAAAGTCAGAAACAGGAATTTGGATGGATCAGGAAGTAGCAAAAGAGGAAAAAGTTACAACATCAGAGTACCACTTCATTTTCAATTCTGGCATCTCACCCATTTTAATTTTTTTGTAAAAGTAAAAGACATAGGACACAGGAAAAGGAAAAGGAAAATATAAAGAAAACAACAATCCTGAAGTCCTGAAACTTGGAATATGGTAAGAAAATATCCAAATGTCTAAAGCAGTGATGGTGAACCTATGACATGTGTGTCACAGGCACACACCATATCATTTTTGGTGACATGCCAAGCCTTCCAGAAACTCTGGAAGTTGCACAAGATATAGTCTCTGCTCCCCCCCCCAACCACATGAGCATTCTCATACAATTTTCTGAGGCTCCAGAAAATGCAAGAATAAGGCCCTCTCATGCAACTTCTGGAGGGTTTGGAGAGGAGAGTCGGGAGGAAAGGAGAGTCTGAGAAGTCTCTTTTGCCTGGGGTGGGGTGTGACAGCAGAATCAAGGAAAACATCTTCTGGATTTCTGATATGTTGAGCCCAAAATGTTCACTATCACTGATACGGAGAATTTGCATGTATCTACATCCAGAGAAAGAGGGACAGAAAATAAACATGTGGGATCACTGTATTCAAATGTTTAAATATGTAGCCATAGAATTTTAAAGCACCTAATAATAAATTGCCATTGACTATGCTGCTCAGTAATCTGTCAAGAATAATAGTGTTTCCATCAAGGAGAATCCCTAACATGGATATGAAAGCCAGAGGATTACTATCCAGAAAGTAATCCTCTGGGTAGAAAGGAGATTTCTGCTCACATTCATTTAAAATAGCACAGAATACTTAATCTGAAAAGATAATATTTTATTATTTGCAGTTACTATCTGTCAGATGCAAAGCAAGGGGAACAATTACTACTGCTATTTTACATTCTAAGAGTATATTCTTTTGTTTATCCTTATAAGAATTTTATGCCATCCTTATTACTTTACATGTTTAGAATTAGGTACAATTCACTACAAAGACACAAAGTACAAAGGTACTTTATTCCTCATGCAGTCAATCTTCTTTCCAGTCAAGAAATATTCTTATAAATCTGAATATGCTTTATGGCCTCTGATAAATAATAGAACAAAAACCTTCTAACTAATTACAATACAGGAAAGCTAAATATCGGCATAACTATTACGATTCTTAACCAATAGGTGGTGTTATGATCTATTGGCATCTCATATTTCACTGTTATTGCACCTGGACTATAGAACACACTAGACATTGTATGTTGTATAATTGCAAACTTGGCTAAACACATAGAGCCAAGGGAGAAAAAGGTTTCATCTGTATGGAATTACCTCTGAAAAAAACAGTTATATGAAAGAGAAGTCTAGTGCATCAATTGAACTTTCTTGGCATTAAGGCATTTAACACCAATACAATAAAATCAGTAATTGCAATTGCGCACTTTGGACAGAAATAAAATGCAGCTGGAAATGGCCCAAAGTACAATTGTGGATTTATACATTCAAGGCAGAAAGTCAGTTCAAGAGACTGATTTACTTCTGATTGGGAGAAAAAGAATAATCTTACATTGTCGAAAAAACAGCATAACTCTTCATAAATGTTCTGTCCTTCTGCATAAACTTCCTGTTCTGCAACTACTAAACAACCTCCATTTTATAATGAGGGCATAGTTTTGGAACTAAAATCTGGAAAAGGGATTAACTTTTTTATTATTCTTATCAACACATATTCCAGTTTTACCAACTCTATTTAAACCAAAATTAAGGCTCAATGAGAGACAGTAGAAGCAAAAGTCTTTTCCCCTCTTACTGGATAGAGAGAGAAGATGGACTCTTTGAAGTAACATATTTGGGCTCTTTAATTCCAAGTAGATTCCAGGTAGCCATTCAGAATTGCAAAAATGAATCTTGCAGTACCTATTCTGATCTTTCCTTAATTGCAGTGATGAAGGTTTTGGCCTAGACACCAGGAGACTGTGAGTTCTAGTCCTACCTGAGGCATGAAAAACAACTAGGTGACTTTGGGCCAGGCACTCTCTCTCAGCCCAACCTACCTCAAGGGGTTATTGTTGCTGTTGTGAAAATAGAAGGAGAAAGGAGTATTACATAAGCTTGCTGCCTTAAGTTATTTATAAAAATAAAATAAAGGCAGAGTATAAATGAAAAAATAAATTTCTCCTCCCCCCCGCAAAAACCCCCGATACGCTTCCTTTGATTTTTACAACAAAACTGAAATATAATGATCACAATAAAATGTGATCAATAAGGAAATATTATTCCATTCTTTCAGGGAATTAAAAGCAACATATGTAAGTCCTCCTTTTATCCTCAAAAGGACTGGAGATTGGAAAGTTTCTCTCTCTCCCCCTCTCTCTTTCTCTGGCAATAGTGAATCACTTAAGTGTTTTCAATAAAATGGCATAAATACAATATAACTATGAAGGATGATTTTCAGTTCACATGGGAAAAGGCAATGTCAAGTAAAATCTCACCCTTGGGCTTCTCGCCAGGCCTTTTACTCAGCATGGAATATGATTAGGCCAAAAACACTCATTCAACAGTGCATAGCAAATACAATAGCACCAACTGGACCTAGCCAGGTCCCCAACGTTTATTGTCAGTGGACCCAACAGATACTCTGCCTCCCCTATGGTATACTTAACTAATCTTGTAATACTCCTGGTAATACTCCCCTCAGCTGTCCTTCAGTACAGGAAGATTTCCTACCCGGAGAGACTAAGCTTCTGAACACTGTCATAAGAAACAACAGAGCATCTACTCCCCCAGTGTCTGTAGGATAAAAACTAGCTTCATTTCATCATTACCGAATAAATATCCAGGGCGCACAGGACATAAGAACATAAGAAGAGCCATGCTGAATCAGGCCAAAGCCCATCGAGTCCAGCCTTCTGTGTCACACAGTGGCCCACCAATTGTACATGGGGATCTTGAGCAGAAAGAGAAGGCAAAACCCTCCCTTTCCCTTGACCCACAAGAAATGGTACTCAAGGGAATCCTGCCTGCCTCAACCAACATAGAGGCGGCACATGGACATCCGTTTTAATAACCACCGACACTCGGCATCCATGAATCTATCTAACCCTGCCTTGAAGCTGTCAAGGCTGACAGATGTCACGACCCCTTCTGGAAGTGAATTCCATAAATCAACGACCCTCTGGGTGAAGAAATATTTCCCTTTATTTGTCCTCACTTTCTTAGCTATGAGCTTTAGGGAGTGCCCCCTTGTCCTGGTATTGTGTGATAGAGAAAAGAATTTTTCTCTATCCACCTTTTCTATCCCATGCATGATTTTATACACTTCGATCAAGTCACCCCTTAAACGCCGTCTTTCAAGGCTGAAGAGACCAAGGCGTTGCAATCTGGTTTCATAAGGGAGGTGCTCCATTTCCTTGATCATTCTTGTTGCCCTTTTTTGCACCTTTTCCAGTTCCATTATATCCTTCTTGAGGTGCGGTGACCAGAACTGTACACAGTACTCCAAGTGTGGTCTCACCATCGATTTGTACAGAGGCAATACAACACTTGCTGACTTATTTTTGATTCCCTTCCTAATCATGCCAAGCATGGAATTTGCTTTTTTTACTGCTGCTGCGCATTGGGTTGACATCTTCATCGAGCTGTCCACCAAAACCCCAAGATCCCTTTCTTGGGTTGTCTCAGAAAGTTTGGTCCCCATCAGTTGGTAAGTATAATTGGGGTTCTTTGCCCCGATGTGCATAACTTTGCTGCACTTGTTTAGGTTAAAATGCATTTGCCACTTTGTTGCCCACTCACACAATTTCGAGAGATCCTTCTGGAGCTCCCGACAATCAGTTTCACTTTTCACAACCCGGAACAATTTAGTGTCATCAGCAAACTTGGCTACCTAACTATTAACTTCTACATCCAGATCATTGATGACAATTTTACAGTCCCTACTGATTTCAGATCCTAGCCGTGATACAACCTATCATGTTGCCAGTTTCTGCGCAACGGCACTTAAAATCCATCAGATGATGACCTGTGCCATAAGCTATTCTTAATGAGCATCTAGCTTGTCATTCTAGAGTGTGTGATATTGTGATAGATTTAGTCTGTCATATATACTAACCTTTAGGCTCTCCCTACACCCATCTAATATTCCTACCCCCCTTTTTAGATTCCTTTTAGACTTTTGTTTTTTATATTTGTTTTATAAGTTTTAGCTTTTTATAATTTTTTTAGACTCTGATATATTTTTTATCCCTTTTAATTGTCTATATATCCATCTTCCTTATGCTAATCTTTGATCCTAATAAAGATTTGATGCATAAATATATCTTTCAAATCATCAGAAATCAATCTCAAGATGAAAGAGATTTTATCTAACTTTAAGTTGGATATGGTAGGAAAACTCTTGGAGGAATGAGAAGAAACCGCAGGCAAAAAATCCTTATTTTATATTTTAATAAATGTTATGTTTTGTAGCTGGCCATGTCTGCCATGGCAAAGCTTTCTGAATGAGTATGTTCTCTCCTCATCAGTCATTTTGAGTGTGCTCAAAACATACGTACTTTTAAAATTCCAAGTCTATGTAGACTAAATAAAATCCTAAGTAAGTCCTACTTATATACAAGTACCTGCATGGACATGCATACATTCCAGTCTTAAAAAGCAACTAATTCTCTGTCCATTCTGGGAAGTATTATTGGGATGGGAGATACGATATAAAAATAGATGTTTCCCATGGCTGTCCTCTCTCACATACAAATTGGTTTCTATAAGGTGTCAAGATCTTGATTATATTTTCACTCCCTATTCTATTATGATATTTTGTGCAAAAGGAATTGCTATTCCTGATTCCTGAAGCAAAACCACTGCAAATATCTGGAAGATGTGATGCCAATAAATTTATTTATTTAGCATCAATGAAAAAAAAAATACCTGACCAAAACAGATCCATTTGCACAAGAGAAAACTGTATGATTTCATTTTCTGGATATGTACTGATTTTTTCAGGTATAAATTTCATTTATGCCCAATATTCATTCTCATTTTCCTTAGGAGAACAATAAATTCTGATCAAATTCATGGGGATTTTTTTTTTGCTTCCTCATAGGAAAACTGAAACAGTTTTATAACAGGTTATAATATAATTTCACAATCAACATTTTATAATTTCTTTCTCAAGAAAGCTCAAGAATTGTATGTTGAAAATACTTGGAAGATATACTAGCCTCATCCAAAAACAACAATTCTCAAAAATTCTTGGACAGAATGTTATAAAAATGGACAATCTTTCCATGTTTGTAATTGTTGAACATTGCAATATACTTACCCTACGGAAGGACACCACATAAAATGTATCTCCCCTTCTGTGAATTGCATCAAAAAAATCTTGATAATTTCGTGGCGAAGCATAATAAACCTGTAGCTCACTTCCTGAATTCCTACTGAAATACATGAGAAGATACTATTGGAACTAGCACACATAAAATATCTGAATATATCATAAAATAAACCAAGCATCCAATAGCATCATTTGGCCTCCAAATTATCAGGAACAGCATGCTTTACTGCATTTGTGATATCACTGTACAAAGCCAGAAATAAGTACACAGTATTTACCTTTTACTTTTAATGAAAGTACATACACGCTGCTAGTGTTACAGAAAAGAATCTAAAAATATAGTTAGTGCACAGATAAGGAGAAAATGCAGAAAGAAATTACTTTGAAGTGTGGGAGAAGCTATTTTCTGCTGATTGCAAACTGTGGAATTGCAGGAATAATATTGAAGTAATGACAATACGAATGAGGTTTTAGTTCTGATAGGCAGCAAGGAATTTATATGGGGGTGGCAACAAGAAAATTGTTTGACACATGGTATTTATAACTGTTTCAGAGTAGAAAAAGTAGGGAAAAAATGTGCATGCTTGACAGGATAGGCCCCATGTATTAAGATATATTCAATATTTTCTGTATCCTGTGTACCAGAACTAATGAAAGGGAAATATTGATTTTCTTGTGTACACTTGTGAATTTTCTAGAAAAAATGTATCTGGCCATTGTAGGAAATGGAATGCTTGACTAGATGAATCCTTAAGATCTTGAATGAAAACTGGGTTGATGAGTTTGCCAATAAATATATCTGGCTCTTTTCAGCAAAACAATTAAATATTTCCTACAAAGGTAACATTTTATATAATATAATATTATACTGATATAATATTATATTGATGAGAAGATTCTATTTTGACTTACCCAACACTGTTGTCTGTATAGGGAAGAGTCATGAGTTCAGAATTTTTTCCTGAAGCACTCTGGGGATTGGAAAAAATGAACAAGGAAATAACTTATCACCAAATTAAATATAAAAACTATCACTTATAGACAACTGTGATTTAGCATTGCTGAAGCTCTATAGAAGATATACAAATATGCAGGAAAAACTATAATTAAGAGTATATGTGGGACAGAAAAGTATTCTAAAAATACATTTATATATATATATATATATATATATATATATATATATATATATATATATATATATATATATATATGTGTGTGTGTGTGTGTGTGTGTGTGTGTGTGTGTGTGTGTGTGTGTGTGTGTGTGTGTGTGTCAAGTGTTTATTTTTTTTTTAGATTGCACCCTGTAAACCCAAATATGGGAGGAAGGAATCATTCTTTCCTTTTGCTTGTTTCAGCTCAACCCAGAGCCATCCTGCAAGCACAAATATATATATGTTGTTTAAAATTGTTGACAAAGAAATAAGGGATTTCTGATATAGCCATTTCGAGTTTCTAAAACAATGTGTGTGTGTGTGTGTGTATATATTTTATCCCACATAGAATTTGAAGTGTCTTGGCGACGTTTCGACGAAGTCCCATTCGTCATCTTCAGGCTGGTGCTTTTGGCTTCGTGCTTCTAGGAGCAATGTGTGATTGTAGCTGTTTCTTCCTTTTAACTGCCAGTGGGGTGCAGCTCACCATCTCTAATCCCCCTGTAACTCAGACTAACCTGAGCACAACAAAGCCCCCACCCAAACAGAACACTCCCCCAGCCAATCAAAGCACAGCCAACCCCCCATCCAATCAGAGCACAGCCAAGCCCCTAACCAATCAGAACACACCTCCACCCAATCAGAACACAGCTGAGCTCCCAGCCAATCAGTTCAAACCCCCACTGGCAGTTAAAAGGAAGAAACAGCTACAATCACACATTGCTCCTAGAAGCACGAAGCCGAAAGCTCTCAAACCCTTCATGCCAAAATAATGCGCCCTAAGAAACCACTCCCCAATGAAGAAAGATCTTCAGTGATATATAGAGTGAAATGTAAGGACTGTCACTGCAATTACATTGGGGAGACGACCAAATGGCTTGGAACTAGGATCCATGAACACGAGCTGGCCATTAGACGACATGAGCAACGCTCACAGGTGTGGGTCCATATGGCCAGCAACAATCACACATTCGACCTTGCCGGGGCGGAGGTCATCGCCTAGGATGTCACCAAGGGCAGCTGGTTACTGAAGGAGGCTTGGCTGTCAGATGAACACTCAATTAATCGCCACATAGAGTTACTGCCTGCTTATCAGGCACTAAGGAAGTGGGAACAACACTTGTTAGGACCATCCTAAAGCAACGTGTACCCAGATACATCCAAAGTGGGCAAAGAGAGCAACAACAAGAGAGGCAATGATCCCTGAGCTTACAAGTATACAAACGGATGCGAGTCTATTAGAAAGCACCAGCCAAAAGCACCAGCCTGAAGTCAAAAGCACCAGCCTGAAGCAGAAGCCAAAAGCACCAGCCTGAAGATGATGAATGAGACTTCATCGAAACGTCGCCCAGACACTTCAGATTCTACATGGGAGAAAACCCGAAGAACCAAAGACCTACATATATATATATATATATATATATATATATATATATATATATATATATATGTATGTATGTATGTATGTATGTATGTATGTATGTATGTATGTATGTATGTATGTATGTATGTATGCATGCATGCATGCATGCATGCATGCATGCATGTATGTATGTATGTATGTATGTATGTATGTATGTGTATACTGCAGGACAAGGAACCACAAACATCTGGTTCACTGAATCCCAAAGATTCAACTTCTGCCTAAAAACATACTTTACATTCAACAGCTCTATATACGATCAGATCAAGGGCACGCCCATGAGGTCTCCCATTTCGGGAATCATCGCTGAAGCTGTGCTGCAGAAGTTAGAATCAACAGCGATGAAGGATTACAAACCCAAATTTTAGGCCAGGTATGTGGATGACACTTTCATCAAGCACCGTGACAAAGCTTCTTTTATGGAAAAGCTCAATGTCATCTATTCCGACATCCAATTTGTGGCAGAGGAAGAAGTGAATAACACCCTACCCTTCCTAGACATACTAATACGTTGCAAGTGTAACGGCATGCTAATCACCAACGTTTATCGCAAATCCACCCACATGGATAGAATACTTCACAGCGACAGTAATCACCCCACCACCCACAAAATTGGTTGTATCTGTACCCTGTTCAATAGAATAAATATGCAGTGCAGCACAGCAACTGAGAAAGCTAAGGAGCATGCATACCTGTATCAAGTATGCATACAGAATGGATACCCCATTGATTTCATTCGACGTCATCATCAGCAATGATCACTACGTGCTGCAGATGATAGAACAACAACTACCACCACTTGGGCCACACTCCCCTACATTCACGGTGTGTCAGAGACAGTGGCATGAATATTATCAGCATACAATACCAGGCTGGCGAATAGACCCAATCAAACCCTCCATACACGAATAATGCACCCCAAAGAACCCTTACCCATGAGCGAGATGTCATCAGTCATTTATCAGATTAACTGTAATAATTGTGCATGCAATTATGTGGGTGAGACCACGAAATGCCTTCGAACTAGGCTTCATGAACATGAACTGGCCATCAAACGACAAGAACAACGATCCCAAGTATGGGTTCATATCATGGAGTACAATCACACCTTTAATTTCACAGAGGCCAGAGTCATTGCTCATGATGCAACTAAGGGCAGCCGGCTATTAAAAAAGGCATGGCTATCCAACTAGTATTCCATTAACCGGCATATTAAGTTGTTGCCAGCCTATCAGATGCTGCGCCAGCAAGAAACATCAAGCAAGAGAACTGAAAGGATGAAGCAACTACAGAGCCACCCTGGCACGAACAGGAGAACGGAGGATCGCAACCTCTCCCTAATTAACACAGTATTACAACAATGAGGAGGAGGCAGATCGCACCAAGGTGCAATAGGGAAGGGCCGTGTCCAATGTAGGCAGTGATGATGACAACAAGGAAGAACGAACTGCCGAAGCGGCAGCATTGCACACAGAAATGTCAAACGAGCAGCAAGATGATGATGCGCAGCAAAATGCACGCTCCATATGGGCGGGGTGAACGGAGAGAAGGAAAGCGCCAAAATTCAAACAGCTGTCAACAAGCCCAACGGAAACAAGAACAGAGCAATTGATTAGGGGAGGGCGGGAGCCGAATAGACCCGTAACACACTCATTAGCTAAACTATTGGCATTGCAGAGACTATAAAAAAGCTTTCCACAATCCTGGCAGACGCTGACAAAAGCTAAGTTTTAAATAATTTTTTAATCTTGGTGATCTATGCCTTTTGATGTTGAATATGAATATACCCCAGACTCATGTTTTTAAGACTATTTTACACACACACACACACACACACACACACACACACACACACACACACACACACAATGTATTTTTAGAACACATTATAGAATTTATATATATAAATATGAATATTAATTATATATATCCACAAATGCAGAGATTTTTTTTTAGAAAGAGTACTTTCATATTCCAGAATTACCTAAATAACAAAGGAACAGAGATAGGGACCCTGTAATACAGTATCAGAATTTTGCCCATTCCCCAGTATACGCATTCTCTCTTTTGATCTTCTGGGCTTGAGGATCTTATTTTTCCTCCTTCTCTTCCCCCTGCTGCCACAAAATATAAATGCTTCCACAAACCTACCTGGACAGTTTGCTCTTTTTGCTGCTGATTATTTGACATCCTTCTTGATCTTGTTCTTTCTGCTTCGTGTCTATGTACCCAACCTCTTAGTTCATGACTTAACCTGTACATATAACATGGAAATTAGACAGAATGATGAGAGGAATGAAAAAAAATATATTCAAGGACAACCTTCTCCATAAGAACTTAAAAGCATTGATTTTGAATTCATATTCAGCTTGGTCTCTTGTTTATACTCTTAAGTAAGAATCTCGGAAATAATGTCTCAGTGTATCTACATCAGATTTCAATATTTGAATTTGGATCTCCCGAACAGTTTGTGCCTGCTTAGAATAAGTGAAGATTGGCAAGATATAAAAAAAGTAGATTTGCTTATTCCTAAATGATATTGGGAATGTACTACATAACTCCAGTACAGATGCCTATAAAACACTTTTGTTTTGAACTATGGCACTGAAATGGACAGGGAGTTGCAAACTCATCAACAAATAATCCATTAAATAGCTATCCTAACTCATTGTATTGACTAATATTCTTTCAATGTTACAGAATTTATTTGAAATGCATAATGTGCATGAGAGGACACTCTTTTTATATAGTAATTTTATTCAATATTAAAATTAAAAAGATAAAAATGAAAACTAAGAAAGATACAATAGAGAAAAAATAGAAAGTTCAGAAAATAGAAGTAAAAATAGAAAAGAAGCAATAAGAATATGCTAAAGAAAATAAGAAATAGAAATAGAAAAGAAACAATAAGAATATACTAAAGAAAAAGAAATAAATGACTTCCCCGTTCATCACAGTACAGTATAAACAATTTTAGAAACTTATCTCCTTCTCTTAAAATACAACACTAATCTCTTCTTCCCACATCTCATCCCTTTTCTTTTTAATCCTTAAGATCTTGTTCTTCAGTCCTCATTAGCAAAAGTCCATTAAAGATGATCAGAGATAACATGTCTGCTTTAAATCCTTGATCAATAAACCAACTTAATATTATTTCCTTTTATTTTTAACTATCTTGATATTTTAAATAATGCCCTAGAATTAGATTTCTTTTCATTTTTTTCTTTGTCTCTTGTCACAAAATTGTTCAAAACTTTAACAAGTCTGTTTTAATAAATCCAATATAGGAAAATTATCCAGGTTGCTCTTTTGGCTTGTTAATTATATATCCCATTTAATCATTAAGATACCAACCAGTTTCATTTGTACATCCAATGTGACATCTGTTGACAGATAGGTATGGGGAATTGTATACTGAGGAAGTCAAACATTCCTAATACCTATCTGGCACTAACATCTCTACTATTTATAAGCAAGCAGCTTACCTGAGTGATTCTGTCCGGTTGATAAATGGTTGGCAAGGTGGGGGAGGAACATATATTATTGGTTCCTCAGTAACTACCATGAGTGCTTTGTTTTCCGAAACCGAGGGCTTGTATCTAGGAAATAATTTTTAAAAATATTTAACATTGTACATCTATGTTAAAATAAATGTATTATACAGACAAACACTAAATTAAAAAAACTTGTATCTATGAAACTAATAAAAGGATTCGACAAATGAGATAAAGGTAAAGGTAAAATAGATTAACATCAAGTAAGATACAAAATGCAATATTTTGTTCATTCAGTAAAAACATATGACTGAGTGCCTCGTAATAGTTTCCTTCATAAAATGATAAGATATGAACCAGTTGATATCACAGTTAAATAGATTCACAGTTGACTGAATTACTACACGAAAAGAATGTTCATTAATGGCCCCTCTTGGCTGGAAATACTGAGTAAGTTTCAGATTTTTACCAATGACTTAAGAGATTTTGTATCAAGTTTGGAAATGACACAAATTGGAATGGGAGTAACACTGTTGATGTAAGACAAAAGTTTAGAAAAATAAAATAAAGAATTAGCCTGAAAAAAATAGGATGGATTTCAACAAGGAGGAGGATATACTTCTGCATCTAGATAGTATAGGATGGGGAAAGCCTATCTTGGCAACAGTACATACATGTGAAAAGACTCTGTGAGAGTACTCACCAGTTAAATATGAAGCAGCCATGTATTACAGGTGTTAAAAAAGCAAATGGTATCTTGGGATGCATTAACGGGAGCACAAAATCCAGAACACAAGAAGTAATTGTTCCAGCATGCCCTGGTCAACCCCACTAAGGGCACTGTATCTAGTTTGAGGCACCATCACTTGAAAAGGATCATGACAAGTTCAGAGGAAGGCTACTAAGATAGTGAGGGATTTCAAACCAAGTCCTGTGAGGAATCTTTAAAACATCTGGGAATGTTCAGCTTATATAGAATAGAAAATTAGAGGGAAATATAATGGCAGTCTTCAAATACCTGAAGGACAGTCACACAGAAGGAGTGGGCTTATTCTTTATTTCTGCAGGAGGTACCGCCCAGAACCAATTGGTTAAAAAACCTCTAAGGAAGTAGATTCAGGTTACAACTTTGTGAATATGTGAGGTATCATCCAGTGGAACAGAATGCTGTACAAAGTGCAACGTTCTTCACTGAACATCTTCAAACAGAACCTTTAATGACTGTCTGTCAGAGATGTTCTAATGGATTCTACATTTTGGGGGAAGATGACATCTGAGCCCATTTCTAACACTATGATTATGCAAAGCATGTGCCTATGTTTACTGCACAAACCCTTGCAGCTGAAAATCCTACAGAAGAGTTATTACTCTCCTTTCCAACTATTTCTATTTCAAGATTCTGGCACTTAAAACTGGCAAACCCGCCCCCCCCCTCCAAATAGATTTGGAAATGTTTTTCACTGTTACCTGAAAAGCGAGAGGTTTGGAAGAAAGAAGTGTGAGTTACAGCAAGGCAAGGGCAATTCCTACAGTTTATGAGAAGTCAGTATACAAGACTGAAATAACCGAGAATTAACAAGAAGCAGTTGGAAGGATACAAAAACTCAAAATGGAGAGCAAGAAGAGAAATGGACAATGCCTGGCTACAAATTTGGAGTAAGAAGCAGCCACGTGTATGGCCACACAAGAATTCTTGGAACCTTAGGAAGGGCAGGCTCAGTCAAATGGAACATGGGGGAATCAGAGCTGGGATTAGGTGGAACATAGTCAAGAAAAGAATGAGACAGTGGGTAGAAAAGAAATACATCACAGCATGGCAATATGAACTCTCAGAATCAAGCATAGAAAAAAGAAGAAAAAGATGCAAAACAGATGCACTAGCTATAGCAGAAGAGTGTGTTGGCTATGCTAAACAGAAGAGAAGCTGCTGGTGAAGTACTAACTCTTATCTCCACCAGCACCTGGAATCTAAAATGTAGGCCAAGGTATAGATAGTCAAATCAACTCAACCAAAATATTACAAATTCAGCAATGAAGTATGCTAATATTACACGTGTGAGGAAAACAGAATGAGAAATTCCCCAAGCCCTTCTACCCCAAAAGGCCTCTGTTTCAGCAAGTTCAAACATAAACAATATTGGCTTTCTTTCAAGATTCATGCCTGTGCACAGTTTATGATACAGAATTTTAATTGTAAAGACATTACAAATAGTCTCATCTTGCTGCCTGTTTTCAAAACATTTTCAGCTATTTATGCTTTTGGCACATCTGTGGCTATCTTGGAAATGAATAACCCTGTTAGGTCTAAATCACCTGTTAGCTGAAAAAGCCAAATTTCAATCAAAAGATGATTAAGTGAATATTTACTTAATACCTAAAATAAACTTCTGCAAGAAGCCAACAAGAACATTTGCAAACAATCAATGGAAATCATTGTAGGGAATTGAGGGACCAGACAGCAACCACAGGAACACTAAAAATTGTCAGGATCAGAAGAGTTATTTTTCTAGAAATGTTCACGTAGCCACCCATAGGAAGGGATTTTCTGAGCCACAAGTGGAGTTTGCACTCTTACGTCACACTGACGTGTCTGGGGTAATACAGGAGTTATCGACTTACAACCATTGATCCCAAAATGCCTGTTGTTAAGCAAGACAGTTATTAAGTGAGTTTTGCCGTATTTTACGACCTTTCTTGCCACAGTTGTTAAGTTAGTAACATGATTCTTAAGTGAATCTGGCTTCCCCATTGACTTTGCTTATCAGAAGGTCACAAAAGGTGATCACATGACCCACAGGACACTGCAACATTCATAAATGACCCAGTTGCCAAGAGTCCAAATTTTGATCACGTAACCCATGGGGATACTGCAACAGGCATAAGTGTGAAAAATGATAAGTCACCTTTTTCAGTGCTGTTGTAACTTCAGATGGTCACTAAATGAATGGTTGTAAGTCAAGGACTACCTGAATTGCCTGAAGCAAACAAAGCTGTTGTGTTCCTGATGCTCTACGAGCTTGGTTGCTTTCTTGCAGTCATTCCATAACCAGGCTAGATAACATCATCATCACAAGAACTGACAGATAATGAAACATCTGCAAAACAATCCAGCTTAAAAGAATGCCAAGAACCTGAACTATATGTGTTCTCTCCATAACACTGAGAGGCATCAGAAGGGAAATGTAAAGTTTAAAAAGTTTTGGATTTAGATCTTAACCAACATTAAATATTTGATGGTAGCCTTTTGGAACATTCAAACAGATTTTTGCATGCTTTTTTGTTGTTTTTCCTTTCCCCTCAATCACTTCTTCATTTTCCAAAAGAGTATGAGGTGATTTTATTACTTCTTTATATATTCCTTCTCTGATAAATACTCCTTGTATTTATGTGACACATTTCCTTTGTATTTGCTTTATCCATACTATAATAGAATAGTACACAATTTCCAATCTACCAACTTCCTTCCAAAAAGTACTTTCAAATGTTTCAACATAATAAAATTAAAATGATTTAATACATATACTAATTAATTTAATTTTATTGAAATATTGCTTAAAATTAAACATGATTTAGTTTTCATCTTGGCCCGACTATGTTTTGAGGTATGCTTCCAAATTGTCACTAAAAGTTCAAATATAGCTTTTCACCCTACAAATAGCTGAGCGCTCCTCCTGCAAGAGGTTTTGCTGGGTTCCTTTATTTTCGTAAATATGAAGCCAACATTTCACATATTCATATACAATGTAAATTCTTATGAACATACTGTATCTTGTTTTCTCCACTGTTATGCACAGTGTTGATCCTCTGTAGCATTAATGCTACTGGATTATTACTCTCTGTGAAGTAGTATGATAGGAAGAGAAAACCCTCTGTTTCAAACCATGAACATTCCTTAGCAATTTAGCACAGATTCACTTTCCAAGAGGAGAATTTCTTTCTTCACTTAATTAAAACAACTAAACGATTCTACCGCAGTGTGTTACAGAAAATTCATCGTCCTCCCAGCCTGGGGCCTAGTCTTCTGAACTGCTTAGAACAACGTGCTCAGACAGAGAAAGGGAAAGCTCTGGGGGAAACAAACAATAAAATCACTCTACATTCACCCTGCTTTATTCCCTTGGCAACTAAGAGCAGGATTTTCCACTGGCTTTTGGTCCATATCCAGCTTAAACTCTGTGCTAGTCCTACTAACAGAAAAAAATCATATTAAGATAAAAGTAAAATAAATTCCCATTCCAAAATTATATGCCAGTAAACCCAGACTTGTCCTGAGGTCTTCTTAGATCATGGCTCTAAGGATGAGCTGTTTTCCAGGCTATAAATTGATACAAAATCTGTCTCAGAGCAGAAAGAAAACTCCCAATGTTTTTCCAAGTTCTCTACATAGAATAATTGCTATATCCAAAGAAAATAATAAGTTTATTTTCCAGACAAAGGTTCCAGCAGTTTGAATGCCCCTTTTTGGGATTTGGTTATCTGAACAAAATGCTTCAGAACAGGCCTATCTGGAATGGAAAAAGCCTACAAATCAGAAGATTTCAAAAGTTTCCAATAATGCTAGACTGATCAACTGGGAAAAACAAAGTTGTTGCATAAAAATTAAGGGAGACAGCAAGATGCTGGAATACAAACATTTGTAAGAAACATACATAAACTAAACCTAGAAGAGATTTTTGCTAAAATATATTTGTCCGTTTGCAGAGCAAAGCATTAGAGGGAGGAACAGGAGGCCTTCCTGGTACTGCTGGATTCCAAGTTCTTATACACTGACCATTTCGATGATTGTAGCCCAACAACAATTGGAATCCAAACCCCTACTTTACACTAAATGAATGTTAGTTTACCTATGGACTAGCTTTCATTCCCCAGACAAAATACAACTTACAATAATTCATTTAGTAACCGCACTGAAAAATGTGACTTATGACCATTTTTCACAGTTACAACTTTTGCAGCATTCCCATGATCCTGTGATCAAAATTCAGATGCTTAGCAACTGGTTCATATTTGTGACCGTTGCTATGCCCAAAGGTCATGTGATCACCTTTTGCGACCTTCTGAAAGCAAAATCAATGGTAAAACCAGATTCACTTAACAACCAGGTTACTAACTTATCAACTGCAGTGATTCACTTAACAATTGTGGCAAGAAAAATCGTAAAATAGGGCAAAAGTCACTTAACAAATGTCTCACTTAACAACAGAAATTTTGAGCTCAATTGTGGTCATAAGTCAAGGACTACACTCCCTCCTTTTATATTTTCCTCTAGATAGCAGCAAGGTCAGATGCTCAGTGAAACCATTCAAAATAAACATCAGTAACAAATAATATGCAACTTTATTTTATTTTAAATATATGTATTGAGCAGTTCCTGTTAAAACTTGCTGCTGCATTCTGTAGCAGCTGAAGCTTCTTAACACATATTTTAGATCTGACAAATACATACAGAATTATGGCAAGATCAGTTGTATGCAGGGTATCAATTTTGCTTGGAAAAGACAGCACTTTTCTGTTAAGTGGTGAGAACAGGAATTTCACAGCAGACCAAATACTCCCCAACTTGTAAGATCAGATTTTGGGATAAGACACATAGTACTGATAGCCTCAGGAATACTTGGGAGATTGTGTCTTGCTACTTTTTCAACATTTCTGAGACAGAATATGTGCACCAGAGACAGAGAGGAATGTTAACAGATCAAAATAGTTACATATCTTTCAAAAAACCAATTATGGACCCTACGTTAGCCATTTGTTACATTTGCGTATGTAGAATATTGCAAACTGGAAGACACTAAAGTATAAAGGTTTATGCTTACTCCTCATTTTTGCCATCTGTTTCCTGAGGCCTGCTTGCAGAAAATTCAAGAAGATGTCGATTTTGGTAGCTAGTGCTGGCAAGCTTTTCAGCAGAATCAGGTCCCCATTCAAACCCACTGAAAGAAAGTGACAAAGTAGTTTAAATTCAGTACATTTTCATGCCGCATCTTGCATAAATTCATGGTGGTGCACATAAAAAAACAAAATGTGAGATTTATGTACTGGTCAGGTGAGATCCACTTCAAGTGGGTAGTCCTTAAGATACCTGAGTACCAATCATATAATGTTTCAAAACTCAAAGCCTAGACTCTTAATTCCACTCAGAAGCCTTTTGGTAGTCACTCAAAGCCCTGGACTTATGTGTGAACAGTGGCACTTGTCTGTTAACAAGTGGGCTGCTGCATTTTTGGACCAAGTAGTTTTCATAGGCAGACCTATGTAGTATATATAACCTGGGGTAAACAATAATATAACCTGGGGTAAACAAACATCTACATCACTGTTGCCAGGGCCCAATTCTCCAGGAAGGATGCAACTGATACACCACAGCCTCCATCTGCCTATTCAAAGAGTTGCAGTGAGTTGAGAAAGATCCCCATGCTGTGTATCTAGTAGTCCTTCAGGGAGAACACTATTGTTTCCAAAGTTTCTACTGGAATGAAGAGAGACCCAAGGAGAGCTCTCCTCCCCTCCTATTGTTGAACCTAGGTCAGGGGTAGGCAACCTTGGCTCTTTTATGACTCGTGGACTTCAACTCCCAGAATTCCTGAGTCATGTTTTGAGCCCAAGCTAATCTCCCCAAATGCAATTAGCTGTCTTGTAGCTCAGAAATAGGTAACATTTTGTGATTTTTATTTTTTTAAAAAAGACAGTTGAGGGTAATAAGGCATAAAGCTAGATAAAAGCTTTGGGAGACTCATATTACTTAAGACAAAGAGAGGCCTTTTTATTTTTGGAAGACAAAGCTGGTATTTGACCATAAACTTTCTAGGATATTTCACAACAGTAAACACCTTACTTTAAAAATCTGTCATATACAAAATGAAGCATATTTCTTTATTTTATTTTATTTTATTCGGATTTGTATGCCGCTCCTCTCCGAGGACTCGGAGCGGCTCACAACATATATATAAAACAATTTCGACTAAATCCGAACAAAAAACATTAAAAATAAAACCCCATACATACTCATCAGTCACACCATATCCTTCATTTCCATAGGAAAACCAAATTTAAAAGCAAATGACTTTACATTTATAGCCATGAGTACAATCTTGGAGCTGGATATCTTCTAGGAATAAGAATCCAATACTACAGTAGGGAGCTGGAAGCTGCTAAAACAAATGAATGGTTGCAGGAATTGAGTTTATCCAGTCTAGTGAAAAAAAGGACCGGGGTGACATTATAGAAGTCTTCCAATATCTCAGGGTCTGCCACAAAGAAGAGGGGCTCAATCTATTCTCCAAAGCACCAGAAGGCAAGATAAGAAACAATGGATGGAAATTAAGCAAGGAGAGAAACAACCTAGAACTAAGGAGAAATTTCATGACAGTGAGAACAATTAGCCAATGGAATGGCTTGCTTTCAGAAGTTGTGGACTCCTTCACTGAAGGTTTTAAAAAGAGACTGGACAGCGACTTGTCTGGAATAGTGTAGAGTCTCCTGCTTGAGCAGGGCATTGGACTAGAAGACCTCCAAGGTCCCTTCCTGCTCTGTTCACTGTTACTTACGGCAGTGCAAACATATCATCTATCTGCAAGTCAATAGGGAGCTGGCTCTGCTGCCAGGATAGCATGGCTACTGCAGCAAAAAAAAAAAAAAAAAAACAGGAAAGGAAAGGAGCAAAGTACTTAGGAATTACAGTGCATTCAGAAAATATTCAGACCCCTTCCAGTTTTGTCAATGCTGCAGCCTGATTCTACTGTTATTGAACTTCATTAATCGACACTCAGTACCCCATAATGACAAAGTGAAAACAGAAGTTTAGAAATGTCTGTAAATTTATTAAAAAGAAAAACACTGCAATATCACATTGGCGTAAGTATTTAGACCCTTTGCAACAACACTTGAAATTTAGCTCAGGTGCCTCCCATTTCTCTTGATCATTGCTGACATATTTCTACACCTTGACTGGAGTCAACCTGTGGTAAATTAAATTGATTGGACATGATTTGGAAAGACACACACCTCTCTATAGAAGGCCTCACAGCTGACAATGCATACTGCAACACAGTAAAAGCCCTGAGGTCACAGGAACTGCCTGAAGAGCTCAGAGACAGGTTTATTGCAAGGCACAGATCTGGGGAAGGCTACAATAAAGTTTCTGCAGCACTGAAGGTTCCTAAGAGCACAGTGCCTCCATAATTCTCAAATGAAAGAAGTCTGGCACAACCAGGACTCTTCCAAGAGCTGATCGCCTGGTCAAACTGAGCAATCAGGGGAGAAGAGCCTTAGTAAGAGAGGTGACCAAGAATTCAATGGTCACTCTGACTGAGCTCCAGAGATCCTGTGTGGAGATGGAACAGCATTCCAGAAGAATAACCATCACTGCAGCCCTCCACTGGGTTTTATGGCAGAGTGGCTAAACAGAAGCCTCTCCTCAGTGCAAAATGCATGAAAGACCACTTGGAGTTTGCAAAAAAAGCACCCGAAGGACTCTCAGACTGTGAGGAACAAGATTCACTGGTCTGATGAAACCAAGATTGAACTGTTTGGCTTCAGTTCTAAATGTTATGTCTGGAGGAAACCAGGCGATGCTCATCACCTGCCCAATATCATCTCAACAGTGAAGCATGTTGGGTATTTTTCAGCAGCAGGGACTGGGAGACTGGTTCAGGGCTGAAGGAAAGCTGATGGAGCAAAGTACAGGAATATCCTCAATGAAAACGTGTTCCAGGACGCTCAGGACCTCAGTGTCATGGTTCCGACAGATGAAACTCTTCAAAGAACTTTGAGGCATTGTTTACCTTAAACAGTCTTTAGGGTGGCGGTGAGGCAGCCACGTGCACTCACTCGTTGAGTGGGCTAAAATTTCCTGCAACGTCCGTTGAATCAATGGGGGGCTAGGGCCCTATAGGTAGCCTCACGGTCCTCATTCCCTTCTCCCACCAGATAAACAGCTTCCATTTGTCCAGCCAGGCTAATCCTAGGATCACAGCCTCAGTCATTTTTGGAGCTACCAGGAAGCAAATGAACTCCCAGTCACCTATTTCTAAGTGTAGGGGCTCAGTTAATTGCGTGACTAAAGTCCCTTCCATCAGGGATACATTGGCTTGCTCAAACCTCATGGGTTTGGAGAGCAGTTTTGCTCATTTGCCCATTTCCATGGCAAATGGCAAGCTAATGATGAACCAGGAGCATCCAGAATCGACTAGCACTTTTAAATCTACCTGTGCCCCCGTCTTAGGGATTACGAATTTGGCAGGTAGAGAGAAAGGTAGGACGTGTCGACTCACCATTGGGTTGTTCTCTCCTTCGTCGTCACTGTTGAAAGAGGATAGCGTGGGAGCGGGTCCAGCCTGAGTCCCGGCATCCTTCTGTGTGGAGGATGTGACTCGGGCAACAGGTTCCTGTGTGATCCAGTTGGATTTCTCTCTCAGTGGCTGCTGGGCAGGTTTCTTTCTCGCTGCTGGTCCCAGTCTACTCTGCACCCCAACTGCTGTTGCCTTGGCAGAGACTGCTGACCTCCCACCTGCGGGGGCTGCCTTATTCCCCATTGCTGCAGGAGGCCTAGGCTGTGTGATCAATATGCTGGGGATTGGCTGTCCCGGCGGCTGTCCAGATCCTCATCTCAGCAGCAGCAGTCAGGGCTTCTGGATGGGTGGCGACTGGAGCTGTCTCTCTCTGTGGGGCTGGAGGCCCTGGTAGGGGGCTTCAGGGGCAGAAAGGCTGCCTGAGCTGCAAAGGAGGGGCTGGGGGTTCCCCTTGGCAGGAGTTGGTGTCTGCCTGGTCGATCATCCTGATCGCTGGCGTGTGGGGAATGGGAAGGTTGCTCTCCGCTTTTCATCTCTAGCTCCTCGAACTTTTCCACCAACTTCTCCACTGACTGACTATGAGCTGCAGACAGCTTATTTCCACTCACCCAAGTCCTCAGTGGCATATGATTTGGTATTTCTCCACCAATCTGGGGAACGGGACATGTGGGAATCCCTTCATGGTAGCTCAACCTCGTCTGCCTTTGAAGCACTTGAGGGTGGTAAGGCCGTCTCGAGGTGTCTGGAGTCTCCACTAGGCTGGATCCATTCCAACGACCAGATCAGCTGTCCTTGCAGCTTGGGTTTTTTCCCCCAGCTGGGAGGCCTGAAAAAGCTCCTTCTCCACCGGCACGCTGGCTGTCGCTCCCCCCACTGGGGTAGCAGCTGCTGCTGGGGTGTTTGCTTCAGGCATTTTCTCTTCATGCTGAAATCTTCCCCGAATCTTTGTCAGCTTGTCCCTCAATTCTAGAGACAGCTACTGGGGCTCAGGACCCCTAGATAGTTAGGAAAGTTGGAGATTTTGGCTTAATGTCATGGTTCCGACAGATGAAACTCTTCAAAGAACTTCGAGGCATTGTTTACCTTAAACAATCTTTATTCGAGTAGCAACACATCAGTACGTACATAGGCAAAGCCAAAATCTGAATTCCCCTCCCCTGAGCACATAGTATCAAAGCACAATTCCCTCCTCTAAATCATAAATCACATTCTCCAATTAGTTTGAAATGCTAGCTTTCCCTCCAGTTCTTCAACCCACCATTTCTTATCATCACTTATTTCAAAAAAAACTTGATTCTCACCCTAGTTACAGTGTTGTTATGTCTAACTAAACTCCCATGCACATTCCTCCTCCCCCCCCAGTATCATCTAATTCTAACTCTAATTCTAAGAGTAAAACATAAGAAGGAAAATGGCTGCATTTCCATATGTTGTCAAAGCAAGAACATCCGATGTTAGCAGCATTGACACTCAGACTGGGCTGAAGGTTCACTTTCCAACGATCATAAGCACACAGCCCAGACAACACAGGAATGCTGTAAGGACCCACCTCAATTTACATCTTAAGAAGATAGAACTCTTGGAATATCTCTTTCAATAGGCATCTTTATTAAGAGAAAATGATTGCAGGCGTGCTAGACAGGATCTGAGGAATTCTCTCCCATCCTTCAATGTTTTAAGTGTTCCCAAGCAGTCCCCACCCCACAGTTCTTCCGGGCGACGATCACTCATCCTCTCCTTTCCCAGATCCTAGGTGTTGCATTGTTCCCCCCCTTTTCCCTCACTGCCGGCAAAAGGGAGACTTCAGAGAGCTAGTAGATGAAAGGCGATGGCCATATTGTTATGGTCAGTCCTCTTGATGAGAATCAACATCCAGTCCTTTTCTAGTTAAATGAAGGAAGTGAGAGCCATAAAACCCCCCTGTTCATCCCCCTTCCCCTTCGCAGTATAACAGAATCCAGAGAGAGCAGAAATGGATTTTTTTTCAGAGTAGGTAGCTAGAAATGAATTTTAATTGGATTCTGACATCCTGCCCCCCTTAAAAATCAGAGATCCATGTGTAAAGAAAACAAAACAGGTATAAAAGTTAGTCTGGCTTGTTAGGATACTCTGTATGAAACTTCTTTAATAGCTTTGGGGCTCTGACATGACATTTATGGACCCACTCGTTTAGTGAGGCGGGGAGGTGT
The DNA here is from genome assembly GCA_034064705.1 of Bothrops alternatus. Lineage (NCBI taxonomy): Eukaryota > Metazoa > Chordata > Lepidosauria > Squamata > Viperidae > Bothrops > Bothrops alternatus. Next base: position 4,631,549 of record JARGCV010000145.1, on the reverse strand, counting down.
TTCCATGCTACTAGGTATTGAGTTGCCCCATGATATCTCCTAGAGTCTAGGATTTCCTTTATCTCGAAGTGTTGTTTGCCTTCCACCATGATTGGAGGTGATGGGGGGGGATTTTTGGCAGTAAGGGTGAGTGATGTTCTCTTTTCAGCAAACTGCAGTGAAAAATTAGGTGCATTTGCCTAAGATTTTTGGATAATTCTAATTCGACTGTTACTGGGTTTATGATTCTTTTAATTGAGAAAGGCCCTATATATTTTGGTCCAAGTTTTTTACAGGGTTGTAGGGATTTTAAGTATTTTGTAGATAAGTACACCATTTCTCCTATAATGAATGGTGTAGGCTCAACCCTTTTTTATCGGCTTGTGCTTTGTATGCATGCCTAGCTTCATCTAGTGCTTTTCTAACTATTGGCCAGGTGTTTTGTAATTGTTCCATCCATTCTTTCAGTGATGGGATCGCCGGTTCATTTGGGGTTAGTTCTGGCATGGGGTTGAAACTTTGACCGGTAGCTATTTGAAAAGGAGTGTAACCTGTGCTGGAGTGGACTGTTGGAAATTAAGAAAGCATCTTAAATATTGCTCAAGTACTGAGTTCGAATGTTCCGCTTGTCCATTCCCTTGAGGGTGATGGCTAGATGTCAGTCCCTGAGTGGTCCCTAAGAGGGATAAAAATTCCTTCCAAAATTCAGATGTAAATTGCACTCCCCTATTAGATATGATGCATTGGGGTGCCCCATGCAATCTGTAAATATGCTGCACAAAAGTTTCACTAAGGCTTTTGCGGTGGGAATCTTTTGGCAAGGGATAAAGTGCACCTGTTCGGAAAACAAGTCTGTGACCGTCCAGACAACAGTATTCCCATTGCTTTCTGGTAATTCCACTATAAAATCCATGGCTACTTCCCTCCAGAGGACTGAGGGATTTGCCACTGTTTGTAACAGTCCGGGCGATTTCCCTTGCAACCTCTTTGCAGTTGCACACTTTGGGCAGCTGGCCATGTAACCTTCTATGTCATTTTTCATGGATGGCCACCAGAATTGCCATTTAATTAAGTGTAATGTTTTTACAAATCCAAAATGCCCTGCTGATTTTGTGTCGTGGCAAAGCTGCATGAATGTGACTTTTTGGGTTGTTGGTATATATAACTTTTCCCCCACCCATCATTGTGCACACGTGTTTATTTTTTTGGAACCATTCATCTGTTTCCAAATTTTTCCGGAATTCAATTTTAGTTTGGCTACCCAGCTGTGGTTTTAATTTAGCTTGGGCTCTGCTGGTTACTGGCGCTGCCAGTTGTGATTCCACCATCATCAGTTTAGAGTCGGTGGCTCGCATGCTGTTATATTGGGGCATGCGGGATAGTGCATCTGCCAAGAATTTCTTTCCCCCCGGCAAATGCTTGAGCATAAAGTGGAATTGGTGAAAATGCTGGGACCAGCAGGCTTGCTTGGGATTGAGCTTCCTGGGTGTTTTCAAGGCTTACAAATTTTTGTGGTCTGTCCACACCTGGAAAGGGATTTTATTGCCTTCAAGGAACTGGCGCCACGTGAGTAATGACCACCGAATCCTGTATGCCTCTTTCTCCCACAGAGGCCAGCACTGTCCGTTTCAGTGAGTTTCTTGGATGTATACGCACAGGGTTGCAATACACCTTCATCGTTTTCTTGTAATAGTACAGCTCCCACTGCCACATCACTTGCATCCACCTGTATTATGAAGGGCTTGTCCATATCTGGGTGCCTCAGTACTGGTTCGGCAGAAAAAAGTCTCTTTAATCTCTCAAACGTCGCTTGGCATTCCATTGTCCATTTTAGTGGCTGGCTAGGTTTTACTGAGGATGCTCCCTTCGTTTTTAGTAAGTTCGTGAGGGGCAGGGCTATCTGGGCAAATGAGGGGATGAATTGGCAGTAAAAGTTTGTGAAACCCAGAAAACTTCACAGTTGTTTTCTTGTGTGAGGTGGTGCCCATTCTATTACTGCTCTGACCTTTTCTGGGTGCATTTCAATGCCCTATGGGGGTATGCGATAACCTAGATAGTCTATACTTTCCTGGTGGAATTCGCATTTCGATAGTTTGGCATATAGGTGGGTGGCTCGCAGTTTCTTTAAAACCGCTCTGACTAGATTGACATGTTCCTCTTTTGATTCGGTGAAGATAAGAATGTTGTCTAAGTAAACCAGGACCCCCTTAAATAGGTGTTCCCTTAGTACGTCATTGATTAATTGCATAAATACTGCCCCCACTTGTAATCCAAATGGCAAGACTTTGAATTGGTAGCACCCCATTGGGCAGTTAAATGTGGTCTTCCATTCATCCCCTTCCTTAATTCTCATTCGATAATACGCTTCCCTTAGATCTAGTTTAGTAAAAAAAAATCCTTTCGAGAGGTATGATAACATGTCCTTCATGAGGGGCAGAGGGTATAGATTTATTTATTTATTTATTTATTTGGGTTTGTATGCCGCTCCTCTCCAGGGACTCAGAGCAGCTAACAACATATATATATAACAATAAATTACAATAAAAAACCCAAACAACGATATTTAAAAAATACAATAAAACACACATTCAATTCAACAATCAACCACAATCATCCCCAGGCCTGCCGGCAAAGATGAGTTTTTAGATTTTTCCGGAAGGCCAGGAGAGTCGGAGAAACGCGGACTTCAGGAGGCAGTTGGTTCCAGAGGGCGGGCGCCACAACAGAGAAAGCCCTCCCCCTAGGGCCCGCCAGACAACATTATTTCGCTGACGGGACCCGGAGGAGGCCAACCCTGTGTGCTCTCACCAGTCGTAGAGAAGTATGTGGCAGAAGGCGGTCCCGTAAGTATCCTGGTCCCATGCCATGAAGGGCTTTATAGGTGATAACCAACACCTTGAATTGGGCTCGGAGACCAATAGGCAATAGGTTGCTTTCACTGATTGTATTTAGGAGCCTATAATCCACGCATAAGTGTAAAGAGCCGTCCTTCTTCTCTCTAAAGAGGACCGGAGCAGCCACTTTAGGCTTGGCAAGTTCAATGAACCCCCTTTCTAAGTTTTTCTTTATGAATCTTTCCATTTGCTCCTTCTCCTTTGGGCTCATGGAGTATAATCTGGGCTTTGGGAGTTTTGCTCCAAGCTTGAATTCTATGGCACAGTCTGTGGGTCAGTGGGGGGGGGGAGCTCATCCGCCCTCTCCTCGCTGAAAACTTCAGCAAGATCTCTGTATTCCTCTGGTATTTCTGGTAGCCCCTTTCCCTCTCCCATGGATGCTTTTTCCGTTCTTAATTTTGGTAGAACCCCCTTGGGGTTTTAAGTCCATAGGATCCCCTTTCGGGAAATTAATTTCTGCCATCCTCCAATTCACCCAGGGGTTCCATTTCTTTAACCATTCCATCCCTAGGATCATGGGCATTCCGTGCCTGGGGTCACTACAAATGTTATGTCTTCCTCATGTTTGCCCAGGGAGAGGTGGATTGGTAAAGTGGCTAGGGTAGCTGGCACACCCCCCCTGCTATGGACCCATCTAACTGACCAAATGAGATTGGTTGTTCCAATCTCCTCGATGGAATGCCCAGGTTTCCCACTAGTGTCGGGTTAATGAGGCAGCGGGTGCAGCCAGAGTCTATTAAGATTTTCACCTTGACAGCTTCGGGCACGGGGGGAATTAATATAGTCACTGTCTTGAGGATGGGTGCGATGGGTCCAGTTACCAGCGGTTCTCCCTCCGAACTGTTGTCTGAGGCGTCCACCAGCCCTGCGGTGTAGGCTGGAGTACTTTCCCTCTGATGAGCAGAGGTAGAGGATTCCACAGCCTCCATCACTCTCATGGAGGTTCTTTTGGCTTAGCTGGAGACTTCCCGGATTTGCTGGCTGGTGATCTGTCTGGGTTGTGCTGGGGGGCTTTTGAGCGGCATTCTACAGCCTGATGCCCTTCTCTCCTGCACTTGAAACACCCCATTTGCTTCTTGGCCGTAGCCGATGGTTTCACTAGTTCACGTGTCAATTCAGGCGGTGAGCGGCTCCATTGTTTTCCTCGGCGGTGTCTCTTCAGTAGGTTGATCTCTGCTTCCTCTGCCAGGATGTACCATTCGTCAAGTTGGTGTGGGTCCCCTCGGGGCAAGCAAGCGTCATATAGGTCATAGTTTAATCCATCTTTGAAATGGCTAAGGAGGATGTCTTCCAGCCAGTTCAGTTTGCTGGCAATGGCCCAGAATTCTTGCGTATATTCAGCTACCGGATGTTTGCCTTGCCTCATCATTTTGATCCTCTTGCAGGCTTTGCGATCAGCCAGGGGGTCCTCAAATCACCTTCTCAGAGAGGACATGAACCGGTTGAAGTCGTTGAGCTATGGGGCATTGGAGTTGTGCAAGTTCACCACCCAATCTACAACCGGCCCGTCCAGAGCAGATTGCTGATACGGGCTTTGTCGCTGGGGATGTGCCACCCATATTCCTCCATGTAGCTGAGGACTTGGGTTAGGAAAAATCCCACGCATGTTGGCTCCCCCTTGAATGTCACGTCCAGTGGTGGGAGTCTTTGAATGGATCGGTGCCTTCGTTGTCAGTGGTACTGCCTTCCATCCAGATCACCATCTGCGGGTTGGCAGAGAGTGGGGACCACTGGATCAGCGGATGTCCCCAGGGCTGCAGGTTCCACTTCCCCCTCGGTGTCTCTCCAGTTGCGGCTCCAGGAGCTGGTGCAGCCTTAGGGCTCAGAATTCTCCTCTCCTAGGGAGCTGAGGGTTCTCTTCATCAAGTCGATAGCTTTCTCTAGGATTCAGCTCGAGTGCGGTGCCCAGCTTCCTTCCTCTTCGCTTGCGTACAGGGATTTCCAATGCCCATTGACCACCGAGGTTTGTGGTTGCATGTCTTCAACCACCTCTTCTCCTGAGGAATCTGGTTTCTCAGTTTCCGACATCTGGCAGGTTTTCAGTCGGGGTAGCGGCTCCCTCTCCGGGGAGCTTTCTCCCTTCCCTGCTCCGTCGTCTGACATGGTATTTTTTGCAAAGTCCCCGGGCAAGGTTCTCCCTTCCAGGTAAACTATTTTTTCAGATCTTGTCTAATATAAGGACCCACCTCACTTTACATCTTAAGAAGACAGAACTCTTAGAATATCTCTTCCAACAGGCATCTTTATTACGAGAAAATGATTGCAGGCATGCTAGATAGGATCTGAGGAATTCTCTCCCATCCTTCAATGTTTTAAGTGTTCCCAAGCAGTCCCCACCCCACAGTTCTTCCGGGCGACGATCACTCATCCTCTCTTTTTCCAGATCCCAGGCGTTGCATTGTTCCCCGCCTTTTCCCTCACTGCTGGCAAAAGGGAGACTTCAGAGAGCGAGTAGATGAAAGGCGATGGCCATATTGTTATGGTCAGTCCTCTTGATGAGAAACAACATCCAGTCCTTTTGTAGTTTAATGAAGAAAGTGAGAGCCATAAACCCCCCTGTTCATCCCCCTTCCCCTTCGTAGTATGACAGAATCCAGAGAGAGCAGAAATGGGTTTTTTTCAGAGTAGGTACCTAAAAATGAAATATAATTGTATTCTGGCAAATGCCTTAGAAACAACTCTGTGAATGTCCTAAAGTGGCCCAACCAGAGCCCTGTCTTGAACCCTATAAACATCTATGGAGAGACCTGAACATGGCTGTCCATTGACGGTTGCAATCCAACCTGACTGAGCTTGAGAGGATTTGCAAGGAAAAATGGCAGAAAATCCCCCAGTCCAGGTGTGCAAAGCTTGTCAGGTCATACCCAAAAAGACTTGAGGCTGTAATTGCTGCCAAAGGTGCTTCAACAAAGTACTGAATGAATGGTCTGAATATTTATGCCAATGTGAGATTTCATTTTCTCTTTTTAATAAATTTACAGACATTTGTAAAATTTTAGAATTTTAATTAAATTTAAATTCTAATATTTTAAAATTTTTAAAATTTACTTTATCATTATGATGTAGATTAATGGGAAAAATGAATTTCAACAGCTATATAATCAGGCTGCAGCATAACAAAATTGAGAAAAGTGAAGGCGGTCTGAATACTTTCTCAATGCACTGAATATGCAGTTCATGGCTTGAACACACTTGCTACTTGTGGCCCTGGACACTCCACTGTTTTGCTTGCTTTTTTTTTTTTTTTTTTTACAATTAGGAGGTGTCAAAACTGATTTTCTACATGTGGCATGGTATAGTATGGCAACAATTCATATCCAATGTGAAGCATTAACAGAGCAAGCGATTGTTCTTGTATTCCATGAGGGTAATATTCATGTTCTTAATTATTGTGCAGACAATGCATTATCCTCAATTTTAATTAGCCCCTGCACTTAATTGTAATAATCCAGTAGATTGATAAAAATATTCTTGTTCTTTAAAGAAAATGCAGTTGGAGCTATTCACAAATAATTTCTTATATGGCCAAGAACCTAGCTGTCCCTCTTGAAATGGAACAAATCATTTGCGTGAGCCTCAGACAGGCTTCCAGAGTCCTAGCCAATGACTTCATTCACCACATGAGAGAGTTCCTGAGTTAGTTTCTTCAGCAAGAAATTTTCTATTGTACTGAACATGGAAGTTAACTTTGAGCCAAACCTGAAGAAGCAGCAGAGACAATTTTCCCCCAGATACTGCACAGATTGTTCAACTGTACTGCTACTGACATTGGTAAATAGTAGAGATAACAATGACTTTCTGAAAGCCAAATTAGAGCAAATCAAGGACCAACTTCAAGGCTCTTTTTGAGTTATACAGTTCACTGCGACATGCTTAGCCACAAAATGGAATGAAAGTGGATTGATAGAGGAAAAAAAGAACAGACAACAAGGAACCTGATCAGCAACCTGCAAGTTTGCCCAACATCCTTCAGTACTTAGTTCTACTCTTCCTTCTCTGGGCCACGTATTATTTTGACAAATTGGAAGGCTAACTTTCCAGCAAACTGAACTGGATATGATTTCTACATCTGGCTAAAAAACAAAGTCTGTTCAAGTAAAAAAATCAGATATTTTTTCATTTAAATTGTACAGTAACTGCTTTGCTCCTGCCAATAATGATATCAACCCAAATACATGCTAGTTATAAAAGTTTTCTAAGGACAAAACAATCCTGAAATTGGGGTTGGGAAGTTTAAGCAGCATAAATGAAAAACTGTTGAGGCAAAGATCAGGAGAAACATCTTTCCCTTTCCAGACAAACCTTCCACAAAAGCCTTGAAATAGACAATACCACATACAATTGAATTGCTTATAAAAATCAATTATATTTTTCACTATTATTCTAAAACTTTGAAGTTTTCAAAATTTATTGCACAATTTTAGCCGAAGTGCTACAATTACCTACAGTTACCTATGTTTTCAGTAACGTATATACATATAAAGAATAACAAAAACAATGAAAGAATGCTAAAGATAGAGGAGATAGTACAAAAAAAACACCTCTGCATAATAAATGTTGGTGATGTTGCTCATATAATCCTAATTTTCTGAGAATGGCCAACACAAGCACTGAGGAAACTCTAGTCAATTTTTGGGATGACACTGGAAATATGAATTTCTTGAATGCCCCAAAAATGTTCTCCCTATTCTTTGAACATGTTACATTTCTTCTGCAATGCTCAATTTCACTGTTATGTCTTTCACAAATAGTTAAGTTCTATCTTATAAGAAAGGTTTGTTCCTGTCACAGTTCAGCCTGGACATAGCAATAAATCTCTCTATGGAAATAGAAAAACATGTAGCAGAAGGCTCAAGGATGAGACTTAGATAAGTTATTTTTACTTCAGGTGTAAAATAAGCTGTTATTAATGATGAAGAGCAGCTAATGTAGAATCCAGAAATAGAGCCATACTTAAACACTGACTCCAGTGTTTAAACCCTGTGTTACTTTCTCATATCCTTATACAGTAATAGATATTTTGCTGCCAATTTCTCAGTCCTGGATGTTGAGTATCTGTACAGTGTTTTGAAAACAATCGTTTCTTGTCTCAGACTTTATTTCCAACCTTGCTGTATTCAGACCCTGCAATTCCCAGTATTGTCATAATCTAAACCATTTTAGATTTTCAATTGTAATGATCAGGAACAAAACACACTTGAAAAATGAGACAAATATTCTCTATATATCATATAATCAGTATATAGTAGAAAATTCTGTTGAGTTATCGAGAAGGCTCTCTTGAAATCGGTGTCATTCCACTTTCCTACAGATGCAGTTTCCAGTGGATGATCAGTAGTCAATGAAATCAATAGAATTTTACCAGCTAACCCCAAGAAACTACTACTGAAGTGAGAATTAAATTATAAGCTCATATTTTGTGCTTATTTTGCAACTACCCCCAAGTATATTCTTCCCCATGAACCTTACCTTAGCCGATCATAATTTAGCATTACAAAAGCAAACAACACCATCACGCAGAATGCTCTTCTTTTTAGAGGGGAGCCTTTGAGATTCTGATTCTATACAGGAAAGGAAAAAGTAAAGGAAAAAAAATAATAATCAACTTGCTTCACTTTCAACATTGAAAGGGCCATAAAGGGGTAGCAGCCCAATACTAGCTATTATTGCTCATTTTTCTCATGATTTTGCCACTATTGCAAGTGTCATTTGTGATCTCAATGAACAGGAAAAATTATATGCCTATATGATCTTATAGGGACAGTATGATAGAAAATGTACATGTCCTGATCAATGTTCTAAGGATTGCTGAATCAGGCGGATGACAAGAGTAGCCAGAATTGCTCAAATTACTTTATTTATGAATATTAAGATCTATTGGTAATTCCTGTTTAGTAATTGATTCATTTAGTGACTGCTTGCAGTTACGTTGATGATACCAGTCCTTGCATTTAAAATCCTTGCAAGTCTGTAAAGCAAAGGAAAGTTGAAATACAATGATGAAATTGCGATGTTTCACTTAGCAATTGCTTCACTTAATGACCAAGTTGCTGGTACCAAGGGGTTGCTAAATGAGCTAATTAACTTAGTTTGCCCACTTTTAATTCAGTTACCATGAATTATGCTATAGGAAAACTCTGGAAAGATGCAAAGAGATGTTACTGATTGTTCCCACTTCTCACTGAATGTGTGTGCCTAAGCCTTGGCAGCATTTACCATGATGAGCAACTTTCTTGAGGAAGGTGATTGACTTACAGTTCTGGAGGAAACAGATTATCTGGCCATTTTCAGTCTGACATATAATACTAAGATACCATTAGTCTCATTTGTTGATGATCACAGACTTGGAATAAGGGAAGTGCATCCATCCTGACCCTTCTTGAACATTTACCAATCTTTCATAGCATCAATCATGGTACCCTTTTGGACAGGTAAGGGTTAAGACGGTGCTGTGATGGTATTCCTCCTTCCTCCAAGGGAGAACGGTCTAGTTCTAGACACTTGCTCTGCGGGGTATCTCATGGGTCTATTCTAACCATAGCAAGTCCAAGATGTTATTTATTTTGGACCTCTTCAGAACCTGAATCCAGAAATTTTCCACTGTTTTTTTCTGGAAGAGACGGTACTCACAGGATCAGTGTGCAATTTGGGCATTTTCTGGACTCATGACTCCTGCTTGAAGAACAGGTAGCAGTCATGGCCAGGAGGACCTTTGCACGATTCTGTCTTTTGTGCCAACCGCATCTCTTACTGGATTGGGAGGTCTCATTTATGCTCACTCATACCTTAGTTCCATCCTGGTTGGACAAATACAGTGAGGACAACATGGGGCTGCCTTTAAAGGTCAGCAAGGAACTGAAATTAGTCCAGGATGCAGTAACATTGGTAATCCACGTAACATTATTGCACAACCTGCAGTAACTCTCAATAGACTTCCAAATGCAATGCAAGGTACTCATAAAGCCATGCATAACTCAGGCTCAGATTATCTGTGGGGTTATTTGTCTCTATTTCTGCCATAGTTGGAACAGCGTGTTCTAGATCCCTTTCCTGAGGAAATATCACCTGATGGGAAGTATTCCTTTCCTTGGCAGTGTCCCCCTTTGTAATGATTTTTCTACCCAGATTTGGATGGCCACAATCCTATTAGTCTTCTAAAAAGCTTCAAAGTCCTAGTTTTTCTGCAAGAATTGGGCCAGGTCAATAGACAATCCATCTTCTGGGAGACGGGTGGTATGCCTGGTTGACCTGGCCATATATTGTTTGATATATTGTCTGTGGAATTTGTTCCATTTGATTTTGTATGGTCTTTTCAATCTATGATATCACATTTTCAATGTTTGGCAACACTTCGTTCCACAGAAAGCAATTTTCCATAATTACTGTGCTTACCTCCACTCCCAGTTCATCTAGCTGTCTCTTCAGTGAGCCATTCTCTCTTTTAAGATGATCATTTTCTAACAAAGCAGTCTTCAGTCTAGCTTCTAAACTCTGCATATATTCCTTTTTCTTCCTCCGTGACTGACAAGCTGATTCCCGGTTTTTTATCATGCGTTGCTGCCGTTTTAGAACATTCATCTGGGAATAACACATATGATGAAAAAAACTGTTCAAAGCTCAGAAAATTTGCAAAGGAACAGAGCCAACACAGGGCGACTGACAACACTACAGGCTTTTCTTTAAAAGGGGGAGGGGGAGAAAGGGGAAGGATGTAATTATATTGCACAAAAATATGCATTCCTAAGAATTCCAGAAGATCCCATTTTTCCTGTTACTTGAATTTATATATTTTTTCTAAATCTGATATTCTATAGTCAGGTTGTCCTCGGTTTATGACCACAGTTGCAACCAGAATGTCCACTGAGAAGTAAAGCAATAATCAAGCGAGTTGCATCCAATTGTATGACCTTTTTCGCTAAGCTAATCACTGTGATCATTAAGTGAATCACAAGCTGTTAAGTGAAAAAGTGACTTCTCCCATTGATTTTGCTTGTCAGAAGCCAGCTGGGAAAATAGCAAATGGCAATCATGTGACATCAGGATGCTAAAACTATTGTAAATACATGCTGGTTGCCAAGCTCCTGAATTTTGACCACATGACCATAGAGATGCTGTGATGGTCTTAAGTGTGAAGACCAGTTGTAAATCACTTTTTAAAGTGATGTCATAACTTCAAATAGTAAAAGAATGGTCATAAGCTGAGGACTACTTGTAAAGAGTAGTTGACAGTACTCTTTCCATACACTTACAGATTTAAGATTACATTACAAACTTACAATCTTGTCTCATCAAGCAATTAAATATCTTTTAAAATTATTTTCAAACTATTTCTCATATCCATATGACATTGCACAATAGCACCAGGAGAAATTAGATTTTTATTATTGGACCAGTGTTAATAAATACCTAAAAGGAGCCAACACCTCACACTAATAAAATTCAGCTCCAATTATTTCAGTATTTCCCCATTCTGAGTAATGAAATGGTGGTAGTGATGCCAGAATAATCCCTGCATCTCCCAGGAATGGACAGAGATTAAAGGATAAGGCTTGGTAAGTAGCTCACTGCCTCACTGCGTTCACTTAATAAACCTATTTATTCTACCATCTCTTCCTCTTCTACACAGCTGCTAAAAGCTCCCCTTCCAGCCACATGGTAGATTAAATGGAATTGTTTGCTTCATGCATGGATTAGTTGAGAAAGCTTTTTGGTCTCTACACTGATGATGTATTGAAGTGAGTTTATACCCAGTTTAACAGGAGTAATTTGCATTCATTTTGCTTGTATTTATAATGTGTTAGGCAGAGTGTTGATTTAGCTGTTGGGGGGGGATAAAGCAGAGATTATACTCATTTCAGCCTCACTGACCCAATGCTCACCAGATGGTTTAACAAGGCATTTCATTAGCACTCCATCTGACACTGAAAAAAATGCTAAACTGCAAAGGAGAGCTGATCAGTAATTTAATTTCTGTTAAAGTAGCAAACTGGTATCTGATTCCTTCAGACTATATGATTTAATATTCCCTGTACAATAACAAAAATAAAGGCCTTCCAACGCACAAAACCAATGTAACAAGAAGTCTAGCCCATTGCAGTCCTGTTTGGCAGCTTTCACATGTAGTTTCCTCCCCTAAGGGAGTCAGGATGGTACAACGGTTGTTGGACTTGGATTGGGGATGCAAATGAATTAACAGTAGTGTGACGTAGAACAAACATCATTTTTCAATTTTTGCCAAACACTCTGACAGTATTAAACGGGAGGGCAGATGTCCAATTAACTTTATGACTTTGCACTGCATTACTCAACTGTTATTGAGGGAGGTGCGATGGTTTAGCAGTTAAGATGCTGGGCTTGTCAGCTAGAAAGCCAGCAGCCCAGGTTGGAGACCCAAATGCCATGCAATGGGGTGAGCTCCCGTCCTCGCCCTAACTCTTGCCAATCTAGTAGTTCCAAAACATGCAAATGCAAGTAGATGAATAGGTACCACTTTCATGGGAAGGTAACAGAGCTCTGTGATACTGTATCATGCTGGCCACATGACCATGCAAATGTCTTCAGACAGCATTGACTCAATGGCCTTGAAATGAAGATGAGGACCATCCCCTATAGTCAGCAATGATTAGCAGAGTAAAATCTGCAGGGACTCCTTTACCTTTTACTCAATTTATAGTTCACAAAAATTAATAGAGATACATTGCTAACTACTCCTGCCCTTAGACAGCAGGAAAGAGACTCAAGGCTTGATTTCTGGAGCTGTTTCCCATGATGAAGATGAGCAGACAGAGCAAGACTCAAGAAGAAATATAATAATTTCTCTGTCCCACAATCCAGTAACTTCACTATGGCCCAGAAACAAATGTCCTGCAATGCTTTATGTACACAGAACTCCAGATTTATTTTTAAATGAGTGATCTGCTTTTATTCTAATGTAATATCAAACAAAGGCATGGTAAAGGGACACATAACAACTATCCCTTTCCAGTCAATTGAGTGTAGGCTCTCGGTTCCAAAGGCTGTTACCCCAAAAGCCATACCATAATTTCAAAAACTGTTTCTCCTGTCTGAATAGTCAGCCACGTGTAAGTATGTGGGTGCACTCAAACACTCTCAGAGTCTAAGCCTGGAACTATCTCCACCACCAGTAAGAAAATCTAGAAGATTGCTAGTTTATAGAAAAGTTTAAATTGTTGGGAGCTGAAATTCCACTGTGGACATTGCATGATGTCAATTATGTCACTAGTGGTGTGTGGCTAAAACATTTTTGGGACCCCGAGCTTTCCAAGTGGAAGGGCTAATTACAAACAGAAGCTGAAAGAACTTACATCCATGTTTGTATTTGAGGAAGTGGCGTGAAGGACAGGCTTAGGTTCTGCTAGGTTCCCACTGATCAAACTCTTTCCTGCAGTTTGTGGTAATACCCTAATGGTGTGACCTGTTAATGGTTTTACTCCACCATTAACAGCAATGGCTGGATTTGAGGCAGGAAGGATTCCAGATGTCTGAAGATGAACCACAGCAGGCTGAGAAATCATTAGTGGCTGACCTAAAACCGAAACAAAAAGTTTTGGTATACTGATTTAGCACTTACCAAAAATGTTAAATTCTATGCATGCTATGTTTTGCCTCATGATAGCTGTACAAAGATGAGAAAGTATTGCTTTACTTTATAAAGCTAAACATATATAGGCCTAGAACATTTCTATCCTAGGCATCCAATAATTTTTGAAGAATTCGGAGGTGTTGCTTTTAGTCCTACCTAAAGGCTTGCACTTGCACACTGAAGATTCCTTCATTTAAATACCATACCCCACCTAAAGCATATCATATATCACTTGTTACTTTTGAGGCTGTGATTAAATTTTAAAATGGTTGCTATGTGTGGCACATGAATTGTGGTTAAAAGAGCAGATTAGGGCCACTTATACAGTGTCAATCCAAATCACCCACTACCAACAACTCACATCACACCTACATAAATTATCCACAAATTGTTCATAAGCAACATATCTAGACAGGTGCTTATCAACCAACATACTATAAATAAACAAAAATTGAAAATCATAGATATACTGCTTTTGAACATAGTTTATTTATATCATGTAGGTGAGTTTCTCCTCATTTTCCAAAGGAGCCAAAATCATGCAGATCACCCAGGAGTGGTTAATGGCCAGCCATTCCACTTTTAACGTACTAATGTTAATTCTGATATATTTACAACAGAAAGATATAATGAATATAATAAGATATAATGAATCCTCTCATCTTTCCTATAATCTTCTATTATTGGTATCTTATGATTATATTTCTTTGTTGTTTGCATGTTCATTGACAATTTACGCACTGGAGAAAGATACACTGTGAAAGTAAAAGAAGCTTTAAAGAATTGCATTTACATCTTCCCATGTTTCAGTAAAATGAAAAAATATCCTTTCCCAATGTTTTAATTAAAATCCTCAATTTCTTGCTCATACAGGCAGTCCTCGCTTACTCAACATAACTGGGATCCGCCATCATAAAGTGAAAACTCACATGACCATGCTCACTTTATGATGGCAGTTTGACAGTTCCAGCTATGGTTGTTACGTAAATCACATATGGATCATTAAAGCACAGCATCACCTAACTGTAACTTGCAAGTTCTTGCCAGCTTCTCCCACTCTACTTACAACAGGCTGGCTATAAGGGTCACAAATGGTGATTATGCGGCCATGGGATGTTGCTATCAATATAAATACCTGCCAGTTGCCAAGCGTACAAATCACAATCACATAACTACTGGGCACTGTGACATCTGCAACTTCAAGGGCCAGTTGTAAGTCTTATTATTTAGTGCCCTTGTCACTTTGAACAGTCACTGAATGAGCAATTGGTAAGCAATGACTACCTGTAATTGGGACTTCTGGTTTGCTGCTGCAGCCGCCGCGGACATTTGGAAGGCAAGCACCGTCTTCCACATCTGATTTCGCATTGCTGGGGGACCCTGGAAAGGGTCAAAAGTCGGGGAGGGGATTCCCGCTAGATCCTTGAAGGGCGGTAGCCCTTCCATTCGATCTGGCGCAGCCTTCCAAACTGGTGGACGAAAGACAGGCCATAGCAATATGGCTCGTCACTAGGCTGCACACAGCTGAAGTCAAATTTATTACCAGGCACCTATAAAGCAGCGCGGATGAGACTGGGTGAGATCTGAATCTCTCTTTAACCTGAATTATTTTTTCCACCTGTATAAGCTGCCCAGGGTATTTTCCCCCCTGCAGAGAGAGGGAACGGAAACTTTATCCCACCCTCCAAAAACAGCAACGACTGACTATCCAGGGGAGTTTAAAACGTTGTAACTATAACCTGATTTTAACTGGACTTTTATGTTTCTAAACTTTGAAGACTAAAAGATTTCTTATCCTTATTGAAGATTTGGGTTTTTATTTCCAAAAAAGAAGTAAAATTGGAAAAAGGACTTATAAAAATCTTGGACTTAAAAAAAAATCCTAAACAGTATGGGTGACATCTTGTGGCTAAACCTGATATTGCAATCTGTTATTGTCTAGAAGAGACTTGGCTTGAAGCCCAGACTATAGATAAGACTTTTGTAACCTTGGCAATCACCTGTGAGAAGCCGAGCTGTGTTCTATACTCAGTGATAAAATTATTTTTACTCTCTGATTGTAAAGCTCTTAATTCACACCATTAAGAGAACATGGATGAAGATCAGGAACAGATTTTACTTACGCTGAAAGCAATTCATGAAACTATTCTTAAACTATTCTTGTTTTTTTTCCCGTCGCGGTCCGCCATTTTGTTTTTTGTTTTTTTCATCGTGCGCGCACCGCGCATGCGCGGATCGGCCCGTCGTGGTCCGCCATTTTGTTTTTTCCCCGTCGCGCGCGCGCCGCGCATGCGCGGATTGGCCCATCGCGTGTGCGCCGCGCTTGTGCGGTTCGGGCCGTCGCGGTCCACCATTTTGTTTTTTGGTTTTTTTTCGTTGCGTGCGCGCCGCGCATGCGCGGATCGGCCCATCGCACGCGTTGCACATGCACGCATTGGCCCGTCGCGATCCACCATTTTGGGTTTTTTTGTCGTGCGCGCGCCGCGCATGCGTGGTTCGGGCCGTCGTGTGTGCGCCGCGCATGCACAGATCGGCTTGTCGCGGTCCGCCATTTTGTTTGTGTTTTTTTCGTCACGCGCGCACCGCGCATGCGCGGATCAGCCCGTCGCGGTCCGCCATTTTGGTTTTTTCCCCGTTGCGCGCGCGCCGCGCATGCGCAGTTTGGGCCGTCGCGGTCCGCCATTTTGTTTTTTCCCCATCGCACACACACCGCACATGCACGGATTGGCCCGTCGCGGTCCGCCATTTTGTTTTTTGTTTTCGTCGCGCACGCTGCGCATGCGCGGATCAGCCTGTTGCACGCTCGCACAGCACGCGCGCACGTGCGGGTCGAGGTCGCACCGCACATGGGCGGCGCAAGTGGGGTCTCAACCTGAAAAAGGTTTGAGAACCACTGGACTACTACAACGCTCTCTACATGGGGCTACCCTTGAACAGTGTTCGGAGACTACAATTAGTGCAAAATGCAACTGCGCGAGCAATTGTGGGCCTTCCACGTCGTGCCCACATTTCGCCAACTCTCCAAATGCTGCATTGGTTGCCTATCGGTCTCCGAGCGCAATTCAAAGTGTTGGTCATTACATATAAAGCCCTTTATGGCATTGGACCAGGATACTTACAGGACCGTCTTCTGCCACATACTTCCCTACGACCGGTGAGAGCGCACAGGGTTGGCCTCCTCCAGGTCCCGTCAGCGAAACAATGTCGTCTGGCGGGCCCTAGGGGGAGGGCTTTCTCTGTTGTGGTGCCCGCCCTCTGGAACCAACTGCCTCCTGAAGTCCGCGTTTCTCCCACTCTCCCGGCCTTCTGAAAGAATCTAAAAACCTATCTTTGCCGGCAGGCCTGGGGATGATTGTCGATTGTTGTGTGACTGATGAATATGTGTGGGGTTTTATTTTTAAATATTTTTTGCTTGGACTTAGATTGTAATTATTGTTTTATATATATTTGTTGTAAGCCGCTCCGAGTCTTCGGAGAGGAGCGGCATATAAGTCCAAACAAAATAAATAAATAAATAAATAAAAAAGTTGGACCTATTAAAACTGCACCCATTTAAAGGAATTCTACCTTCAAAATACTTAGCAATCCTCTCTTAGGAAACTGCAGTGTCTGCATATCACACATTCCACATCACTTGCTAAATCCTGTCAACAGACCTGGCATGCATCCCATTGCAATCTTAACTCATATACCTTTTGGAGGTGCTGGCTGGATAGTTACAACTGGCTGCTGCTTGGGCAGCGTCAGGAGAGTGGGAAGAGCTGGAATGACAATGGCTTTTGCCTGGAGATTAGGCTGAGTCTCACAAAAGGCACGCAACGGAGGCTTGGGCTGAATTAACGGTTTTGAGGCTGCTGGATTACTTCGATTAATTGTCATCGATGATCCATTTGCTGTAGAAGAGAATGTGCATTTGAAGTAGATTTCTTTTTTTTTAAAGGTTATATTCCTCCTCATGCAGTTGTCTGACGTTCAATAGAAATAGTGCTGACAACAAGGAGGGCAGGAAGAGGAACTTCATTAAATGAAGGGAAATGTACAACACAACCAGGGATCAAACCTGCCTTTAAAGAATACACACTTTACTTATTCATAATATATGGGCTGGTTCAAACATACCAGCTGGCATCAGACCAAGTAAAGCCTTCTCTTCCTTCAATGCAATAACTGTATTGGCTTTTAAAGTTGCTCAAATTTTGGCTTATTCTTAATATAAATTAGAAAAGGTGATCTGGCCAACTTCAAATAAGTGGTACACCATTTATTAAACAGAGTTTGCTTTCAAGCACAGTCTCTAGTTTAAATGGAAAGATAAGCCTAACCAGAGAGGAATAGTGAATTAAGTTCAATTGATTGTGTACTTAGCATAACATTATAGTCTAATCAGCCTAGTGGTTCTACACACTTGAAAATAAATGAACAGCCTTAACTACAGTAACTGTTTCTTATTATGTTTTAGCTGTAGAAATGCTGATATATTACTGCACACCTCCATTTAAAAATCACAAACAAGGAAGACATTATAGAAAGTGGCAAAACATAATTATTCTCAACTAACACTACTTCTACATTATATTTTAATTCACAAAACAGTATGGCAGCACTGTTTAATTCAGCTAATTAAAAGTTTTTAAAAGTGCCAATTTATATGGCTGCAAGTTTCTAAATCCATTTAATGCAATTATTTGTAAAAAATGTGAGCAATAGGGATTATGTCTTTATGATGAAGTATCTTTTCTATAATAATACCACCTATTATATAAGCATACATAATCAAAAAACAAAGCATGATTCTCAGGAACTATTTTGTGCATGTGCAAATGTACTCAGATCTAAGCAAACCAATGAAAACAGCTACATGATATTTAACTGAGTGAAAGACAAAGTTCTTAGTTATTCGTATTAATTTAGACCACTGTTATTATTCCTATATTGGAAAATGGGCAAATAAAAATCATACCTGAACAACGCATAATTTTAGGTGGGGACTTCTCAGTTTGCTCTTTAGGTAATGATGATCTGGAGCGGCGTTTGTCATATAAAGATGCAATGGATAAGTGAGAATTAGTGCTAAACTCCACACCTTCCTGAGAATGTTTAAAAAAATTACAAATATTGTAATTCTTCTTGTTACAACAAACAAGGAAAAGACAAATACACATTGGCAGAACTATTTTAGTTACAACGCATTTAAAACACTTTTGCATAACACAGGAGACCTCAAAAATTCTAAACTAGGCCAAGAAATTATTTGCATTTCAGTTCAAACTCTGCAAGTCCTCCAACTACCACAGAAGTTGATGGGGTGAATAAAAGAATAGGATGGAAACACAGAATAAAGGAGATGTGGAATGCTGTTGAGGCCACAAATGTGCAGATCTAACAGATCGTCTCAGTTCTCAGATTTGGCAAATTCATCTTCAGACAGCAAGATCTCACTCACTGACTCCGGCAAGTCTCCTAACCTTGGATTTCAGAACTCTTTGCATCATTCCTTCTGAATGCTGAACTCATGCCAGCAATAAAGGAAAAGTTAACCAGCAATGCAATTGTTTCTTTGCATCTGGATTAGTTGATGATAATAAAGATTATTTTGAATATTAATCTGGTTAAATATTACCTCATTGCATCTAACTAGCCAAAAGAAATTACTTACAGGTACATGTTGTACTGGAGAGTCCACAGGTAAAGGAGAAGGAACTGAATCTGTTGAAGCAGTTGGTGAGAGAGGTTCTGCTTTGTACTCTATATCTTTAATAGAAAGAATTAAAGAAAATTAACAGATTCCTCTCAAGAAGGATTGCATCCAAAGATACATTCCACATTCGGTACATTGGGGACTGAAACATAGGGCTTGAATGGTTTGGCTCAAGCCTTCCATTCTGCTTTCCCCTCATAAAGAGGGTACTGGGGATACGGAATTTATTTCTCCTACAGAATCTTTTTACTCTAATTGCAAATTTCACTGTGAATGCATTTGCTGTACAAAACACTGAATTAACAATAAAATGAAAGTAATGAATTATTTTTTATTTTACATGGGCATTTGGACTGATCTTTCTTGAGAGAACAGAGTAGGGTAGGGTAGGGTAGGGTAGGGTAGAACAGAATCCATATTTACAAATAGAAATTGCATCCGTATTTACACAAAGGGATAAAACAGTCCAACCTATCAAAAACAGTACCATAAAAAACAGATTAGAAACACAAGTTAAGGTAGGCAAGAAAATGGTAAATGAGCACCTGTTCACCCTAGATGAGTTCAAATCACCAGGACCAAATGGATTACACCCCAAGGTTCTGAAGGAACTGGCAGATGTGATCTCAGAACCACTGAACTATATATTTCAAAGATCCTGGAGCACTGGGGAACTACCAGAGGACTGGAAAAGAGCTGAAGTAGTTCCCATCTTCAAAAAAGGAAAAAAAAAATGGATCCAGGAAACTACAGACCTATCAACCTGACCTCAATACCTGGGAAGATCTTGGAAAGATAATCAAGCAACAAATCAGTGAACACCTAGAGGCAAACAAAGTCATTACCAAAAGCCAACATGGGTTTGTCAAAAACAGATCATGCGAGACAAATCTTATTGCATTCTTTGACCAAGTGACAAAATTAGTGGACCAGAGGAATGCTGTGGATATAATTTACTTGGACTTCAGTAAGGCATTTGATAAAGTAGACCACAACCTACTACTTGATAAGATAGAAAAATGTGGGTTAGACAGCATCACCACCAAATGGATTCGTAGCTGGCTGACTGGCCGTACTCAGCGTGTGGTCCTCAATGGAGCGGCATCTACATGGAGGGAGTGTGTAGTAGGGTGCCCCAGGGCACTGTTCTGGGCCCAGTGTTCTTCAACATCTTCATCAATAATTTGGATGATGGATAGATGGGGAACTCATCAAATTTGCAGAGAACACCAAGCTGGCAGGAATAGCCAACACTTCAAAAGATAGATTTAAGATACAGAAGGATCTTGACAGATTTGAACATTGGGCGCTATCTAACAAAATGAAATTCAATGGTGAAAAAAGTAAGGTTCTACACTTAGACAAGAAAAACCAAATGCACAGGTATAGTATAGGGGGTACCTTGTTCAATAGTAGCAACTGCGAGAGGGATCTGGGAGTCCTAGTGGACAATCACTTAAATATGAGCCAGCAGTGTGCTACAGTTGACAAAAAAGCCAACACAGTGCTAGGCTGTATTAATAGAGGGAAAGAATCAAGATCATATGAAGTGTTAATACCACTTTACAATGCCTTGGTAAGGCCACACGTGGAATACTGCATCCAGTTTTGGTCATCACAATGTAAAAAAAATGTTGAGACTCTAGAAAGAATACAGAGAAGAGCAACAAAGATGATCAGGGGACTGGAGGCTAAAACATATAAGGAACGGTTGCTGGAATTGGGTATGTCTAGTCTAATGAAGAGAAGGACGAGGGATGACATGATAGCAGTGTTCCAATATCTCAGGGGCTACCACAAAGAAGAGGGAGTCAAGCTATTCTCCAAAACACCTGAAGACAGGACAAGAAGCAATGGATGGAAACTAACCAAAGAGAGAAGCAACCTAGAACTAAGGAGACATTTTCTGACAGTTAGAACAATTAATCAGTGGAACAACATACCTCCAGAAGCTGTGAATGCTCCAACACTGGAAGTTTGTAAGAGACTGGAACAGCCATTTGTCTGAAAGTGTATAGTGTTTCCTCCCTGAGCAGGGGGTTGGACTAGATGACCTCCAAGGTCCCTTCTAACTTTTTATGTTGCTGTTGTTGTTATAGAGTAGAGTAGAGTAGAGCAGAAGAGAAGACTTTCGGTTTTGCACAGTAGGGCAGCAGCCGAGGGATCACAGGGCTTCGCTCCCTATGGCTGATTTCTGCCTGCCAGCGGACCCTAAATGGGTCTGAAGTTGCCCTGTAGAGGGGTGAAGTCCCACCGATTGTGGGGAGATGGCGGTTGATCTGATCAGTTTGGTAAAAGTCCTCCAGAAACCGGCAGGAGAAGAGGCTAGCTTCTGAGTCTAGCCCAAGCTACAAGCAACCTTCCGAGTCTAGCCCAAGCTACAAGCAACCGAAATCCAAAAGTACTACTTCAAGCTGACTGTAAACAACGTGTTTGGAACTGAGTAAGAACAGTGATTTTCTCTCTCATATTTGGAAATTGATTTCCGGGGGGGGGACCCCAAGAAGCAAAAAGCCTCTGAAAGTGAGAAGGAGGGGGACTTTTACCCCACCCTCCTGAAGACCTTTCAGGGAGAATAAAAATATATTCAAATGAAAAGACTACAAGACTTAATTTGGATAAGTTTGAAATTGGTGGAATCTGTTAAGATTTTCCTTTTATATCATGAAAATAGAAGTAAATAATTGTTTATTACTGAAAGAACTGGTGCTGACATCTAGTGGTGGATGAAAATATACAACAGCTGCTTCACTACAGAGACTGGCAAGGCCAAGGAAAAGATAAATTTGATTTTGGTGACCTTCATAGTCTTAATAACAAAGAACAGCTGTGACCAAAAAAAAAAGAAAGAAAGAAAACATCTTGGGCTTTCTACAAAGTGAGAATTATAAACTCTAAAAAAAAAAAAAGAATTGACCTTTCTGAATTACAAATACTAATTCAACTGTGACTCTAAAGCTGTCTGCAGAGAAAGAAAAACTTTGATTTTGGGCTATCATGGAAAACCAGAGATCTGCAGAAAGAATATACCAAGAAAAAACAAATACTTTCCAGAAGGAGATCTATGCTTTGTTGCAATTAATTCAAACAACAATAATCTCAAACCACGAGGAAAACATATATGAACACATCTCCAATTTAACTTTACAACATTAAAATTCTCAGAAAATAAAAATAGAGAGTGAGCAGAAAAAACAGACATCTGACTACGAGACAGAGGAGAGAGATTTCAAGATGGAATTTAACAATACAAGGAAATATGACTTAAGCCAGATGGAAAAAAAATTACAAGAAACTCTAGATATGGAAAAGCCCTTCAACCTGGCTTGCACTTATTTCCTAGGTTAACTGCTCTTGATTAATATAATATAATATAATATAATATAATGTAATGTAATGTAATGTAATGTAATGTAATGTATAGAATAGAATAGAATAGAATAGAATAGAATAGAATAGAATAGAATAGAATAGAATAGAATAGAATAGAATAGAATAGAATAGAATAGAATAGAATAGAATAGAATCTGGAAGGGACCTTGGAGGTCTTCTAGTCCAGCCCCCCACTCAAGCAGGAGAACCTATACCCATGGTGGCAAACCTATGGCACACGTGCCACAAATGGCACACAGAGCCCTCTCTATGGTCACGCGCGCCATCGCCCCAGTCCTAGGCCTTCAGCTGGGTTTTATAAAACCTTTTCGCTTTAGGCCTCCACCGCTGTGTGCAAAAAAAAAAAAGATTCAATCAATCAATCAATTTCAACTTCTCGCAGAGAAAAAAAGATCTCGCAAAGTTGGAATTGATTGATTGAACTTTTTAGTCCCACTCAGTCTGCCGTTACCACCACAGCCACGCCCACCCAATGGGCCACGCCCACCCGGCACCCAACGATACATAACTGGGGTTGGGTTGCAGTTTGAGCACTCAGTCTCTAAAAGGTTCGCCATCACTGATTATACCATCTGAGACAAGTGATTTCTCTCTCCTGGCTTAAGTTAGTTCTCTGAGGAAAAGGATATCTTTTAAAGAGTTATACAATTTTACAACTGCTTACTGTCATAAACAACTCAATCAGAAATTACCTGATGGGGTCTGCTTCATAATATCCCATGCATCTGAATCCCAAGACATCAAGTCTAAATCAAAGTCAAGGTCACCAAGACTGCTTTCCTATAAATGATAGTAAGCAAGGTTATGGGAAGACATGCAACGAAAGAATAGTGGCTAGCTACAAAAGAATTACAGTATTGCTTTCCTTTATCAAATAAGTTCCTTGAAGATAGGTTGAAAATAAAGGATAAAAATGCTAGGCTGCTATCAGGAGATCAATTTTACTACCTTCTCACCTATGTTTCTTGCCATTATAACTCTGAAACAATTTGCTTTATATATCAAACACAAACTAGCCATGCCTTACAGGACACAGCCTAATAGCTACAGAATGTTTACCCAGATAATATTTGACACTGTAATCTTTCATGGC
Source organism: Bothrops alternatus (assembly GCA_034064705.1). Lineage (NCBI taxonomy): Eukaryota > Metazoa > Chordata > Lepidosauria > Squamata > Viperidae > Bothrops > Bothrops alternatus. The sequence goes on along the minus strand of JARGCV010000145.1, from coordinate 4,607,889 downwards.
AGTATGTATGTTCTCTTTTATTTTTCAGCAGCATAAGGTATTACAAATGGGAAACTTTGGACCAGCAATATTGCATAAAACACTGCTTTAATAATCCACAGCACTGGTATTTATTATGTCATGGGTACATAAATATTTAAACAGACTCAGTAATTATTGAATACAAATTTCTTAAACTACAGAAATGTTTCATTATTTTACTCATTGTCCATTACATATTTGTTAGTACAAGTATAATTCACATATCAATGCTTTTCATGTAGCTTGCCTAAAATTAAAAATTTAAGAACATTAAACTTTCATAAAGCTTTTTAACTTTAAGAACAAGTTTAAGTTTTATAGAAATAGGGAAGAAATCATCTTAGCCATGACAGCAATATAACACTATTTTACAAATTAATATTTCACTTTCTCCCAATTCCCAATAATCAGATGCCTTAAACAATTCCAAATCCATATTTTAACATGAAAACAATCAACATTTCAGGAATCAAAATCAGTTTTGTCTGACTAGTCACTCTCCAATGAAACACAAACTTAACATCATACATTAGTAATGCAGGATAAAGAGACAGTGAAAAGGCTTTTTAAATAGCTAATACAGGTTGTCCTTGACTTATAACAATTAGTTTAATGACCATTCAATAACACTGAAAAAAGTGACTTGCAATCGATCCTCACACTTGCAACCATCACATGGTCATGTGATCAGAATTTGGATACTTGGTAGCCAGCATGTATTTATGATACTTGTAGCATCCCAGGTTCATATGATTGCCATCTGTAACCTTCCCAGTAGGCTTCCAATAAAGGCAGTGAGGGAAACCATTTGCTTAACAACCATGTGATTTGCTTAACAACCACATGGCTCATTTAATAACTGAGGCAAAAAAGTCACAAAATCAGGTGCAACTCACTTAATGACCATGACACCATGATGCTTAGCAACAGAAGTTCTGGTCCCAACTGTAGTTTTAAGTCAAGGGCTACTTGTACATATAAATACACATAATAAATGAAACATTCAAATTGCAAAAACTAAAATTGCATGTATTGTGAACTGAAAGCAAACTGTTAAAAGTGCAAGTATGAAAGTAGTCACAGGCCAATTTTAGAGATAGTAACTATATTTTCTGATCTAAATACATTTAATTGGCTCTTCTATAACCTGCATCCTTTGCTCTGTGCAGCTTGCTAAATAAGAAGAGATTAGACAGCCATTTGTCTGAAATGGTATAGGGCAGTGGTGGAGAACCTATGGCACGTATGCCAGAGGGGGCACTCAGAGCCCTCTTTGTGAGCATGTGCGCCTTGCTCTTTGGCTAAGTTTTCGCAGGAAAAAGCCATTTCTCAAGTCCCTTCCTAGCCAAAACAAGCCTCCGGAGCGTGCTCACTCCGAAGACTTGTTTTCGCAGGATTGCTCTTAAGAAGAGCTAGGCGTGTTTGCTCTGGAGGCTTGTTTTGGCTAGGAAGGGGCTTGAGAAATGGCTTTTTCCTGCAAAAACTTGCAGTCTCTGCCAGATCTCCATTGGGATAAAGTCTTTTAGCTCCTATAGACCGCTTCCAAATGCAGCCAGTCCCTGCGTTTGGAAGCGCTCCATAGGTGCAGAAACCATTTTTATCCCAACGTATATCTGGCAGAAGGCTCTGTTTCTCAAGTGCCCCATTCCAGGTATACGGAGCTTGAGGGCCCTGAGGCTTGTTTTCACCAGGAAAAAGCCATTTCCCAAGCCCCTTCCTGGCGAAAATGGAGCCAAAGCACACCTTGCTCTTATTGAGAGCAATCCTGTGAAAACAAGGATGACAAAAGACAACACAGTTAATTCTGAAAATGAAATCCTTAAAGTGTGGAATTCTCTGCCAAATAATTTTAAGTCAATGAAAGCACTTGGGATTGCTTTCCTTACTTTGTTTGGATCATCTTATGCTTGTGAGTAGCTGTTTTCAAATCTGACACCAGAAAGAGACTAACAGATGACCTGAGTGCTGCATGTGTTGCTCTCAAACTTACAAAATATGAGCCAAGGTTAATTAAATTATCAGCCTGTGTCAACGCTGCAAATATTGTATATTCTTGCTTTGACAATATGCAGAACTGTCTGGTATTTTTGGGGTTAATACAGAGCAGATGGGGTGGGAGCAAAGCACGGGGAAAGAAAGAAGAAGGAAACCTTTGACCTTCACACTAATTGGATAAGGTGAGATATGACAGCTAATTTAGGGAGGGAACATGCTGATAATTAAACTGCTCAGAGGAAGAGAACTTAGTTCTTAGCATAAGCCTGTTATGCCTGTGCCGACATTTTGTAACAATAAAAGACTTTTAGGAAAATAAAGGCCTGGAAGTTCTTTGAAGTGTTTCATTAGCCGGAACCATAACAGCCTGCATACAACAGCAAAAATCACATTAATTCTTCAAAAGCATGCCAAATACAAATTTTTACCTTTCAATAAAAAGTTGTTTGTATCATTGAAAGCTTTGTTGTTGTGTTTTTATTTTAAGACAAAAGATGTTAATGTATGAGTTCTTTTTTCTAAACTAAAACCTCAGTCAGTATTCAGGTTAAATTGCCATGTTGGCACTTTGCGATAAATAAGTGGGTTTTGGGTTGCAGTTTGGGCACTCGGTCTCTAAAAGCTTCCCCATCACTGGTACAGGGTCTCCTGCTTGAGCAGGGAGTTGAACTAGAAGACCTTCCAACTCTGTTATTCTTTTTTTTTTAAACAAATTTTATTGGTTTTTTTTTTAAGTTCTTAAAGAAACATATTCAGGACACACCGTGGTGCTGGGGTAATCAAACATCTTAACTATGTTCTAGGATGATTGCTTAGCAATAGGATCTTATGTTTAATGTTGATCACATTAATATTGAAACGGATAGGGGAAACACCAATCAAAATAAAATGTAACAGGAGTATAGTTGAGGCTAGACACGAGGAGTGGGGAAAAAGGCTTACTAACTCAGACGTTTTCAAAGACTAATACTTAGTATTGTATACCAGGTGTCAGGATGATTGCTGCATAATATGTTTTTATGTTCAATGTTAATGGTTTTAATAAAAGAATTTTTATAATTAAAAAAAAAAACAAGACATATATACATAATATAATCAAAACGTCAAATATTCCCTCTTTTTCCCTCAAATAGCATAGTATATTTAAAATATCCAATTCTAGCTTAATTGTATTCAACCTAAGCCTGTTTTAAGCTTCATCAATTTCTACCATAATCAAATTAACTTTAAATAAAAACATTTTCAGTTCAAATATCCCTTCCACATGTGTTCTACTTTCTTAATTTTATCAAAATCTTATTTGTTTCTTCTTCCATTAATCTCCCTTATTTAAAGTAAAATATTAATCTATCCTATACCTATCAAATCTATCAGCTGATCCATCTCTTCAAGTTAAAAAAATATCATACCTTAAATCATGTCATTCCATTAAGCAAAGTTTAAGTCTCCAATTAATTATCATAACTAATAACATCCATATCATCAGAAAATCATATCATCGTATTAAATTTCAATTAACTATTAGTACTTCAATCTAAAACCTCTCTTCAGTTTTCGTCATTCCATTACATCATAATTTTCATAGAAATAAACCTAACATTCTAAAAGGAACATTCTTTAATCCCTTATACAGAAAAATATCTCGACTTTAAACAAACATATTAGTCTATCCTACACACATCTAAATGTATATATTTATCAAACTGTTCTCTAAATATCTAATACTTCGCTTAATCAATCTCTTTAAGTTAACAAATTAATCTCAAATCTTAAATCATTTCAATATTTAATTAACATTCAATTAATTATTGATTCAGACCAATTGTAAGACATCTTTTTACTTCAAACTCAAAATCTCAGTCCTTAGATCAGTCCATAGTTCTAGGTTGCCTTTAATCCAATTTAAGAAATTTTCATTTTCATTTTTAAATCTTATTCTAGCTTTCCTCTTTTGCCAAGTAGGTTTCCATAACAGGACTTCCCTTCCAGATAATAGGTCTCTTTTTGTTGCTTGTAGTGTCACTTGATTTGATATAAACCATCTTGATCGCCGATTTAATCCTCTGTTTCTCTTATCCATAAAGCCTCATTGCTTCAGAAGTCCAAAGTTCGATCTTTGCTTTTCCTGGTCTTGCTTGTAAGGCAAAATAAGATTCTCCTTATCCTCAGTTAAAACCTCTTCTTGTATAATCTGTTTTGTAGAGTAGTCAAGTGTAATCAGGGAGTCAGTTTTAAGTTTTAAAGTAGAAATTCTCGCTCTTAGTGCTATAGTAGCCTCTTTTATTGTAGTACATATTTCTTCTTTAGCCTCATAAATCTTTTCCAGTATAAGTGTACAGTTTAAATGTGATTGAGGCTTCTCCATTTTAGCAATAGTTGAAGAAAAATCCTTTTCCTTTTTAATGAAGGTTACAGTTGAACAGTTGAACGTTATCCACCCCCACAGATCACACAGCTGGCTCAAGTTATCTTTTTTCTTGAAAAACAGTTTGAAGGCCAGAGCTGTCTCATCTCCAAATAAACAATCCAATATTAAATTTTGACCAGTAGGTGTCCTCAGTGAGCTACAAAAACTTCTTCAAACACCATTTTTTTTCCTTTTTTCTATCTTTAAAGGGAGAATAGAAAAAGAAATACTCTGCCGATATAATATCACTCCAAAAAGCACAAAAACAGTTTTTTCTACCCCACAATGTAAGTAAGAATAGAATATAGTCTTTAACTGAATATTTATTTATTTTTTCTGTCCTTTTTGTAAAACGCGTTTGTTCCCACGATTACTAACGCCGCTTTCTCCAGACCGGGAAATAATAGCACAAACAGCTTCTACAGGCAAAAACAGCAGGGGTGTGAAGAGGAACAAATGGGATCTCACCCGGATCATCCGCAGTGGGTCGTTAACGCTTAAATGACGATGTGACTTTGGCTGGTGCAGCAGGGTGATCGGCAGGCCGATCTTTGCTCCATCAGCCCTAAGGAGAAGCTGGAGACTCGGGGGAAGCTGCCGCCCTCCCCTATCTACCAGCTGGCCTCCTCCTCGGTGGTCGCCCCTCCAGGGCAACTTTCGACCCCCTAGGGGGTGTACCAGCAAAGGAAACTCCGAACAGCCTGGAGAGAAGTTTCTAGGCGCGACCGGCATCGCCGCATTCCGGAACCAGAAGTCCCAACTCTGTTATTCTGTTATTTAAATAGATGGATTGTTTTAGATTTCTTGTGTTAAAGCTACAGCAAGTTCCAACTGCTGCTAATCAGAAAAAATATGTTTTATACTATTCTTGTGATTAGGAAGATCATAAAAGCACCAAGGCTGATAAACTTCATTAGATGATCCTTCTATCACTTCTCTCCACCTATTAAATATGTCCATTTTCTGTTCTGCTTTCTTTTCTGTAGTTGAACAAAATCCTAAATCCCTTGACATAAAGTTCTTTGTAGCATTTTATTGGATTGAAAATAATAAAAACCAGTATAAAAAAATTAAGGTTAAGAATGCTTTCCTTTTACTCACATAGGTTTCATTCTCTACATCTAGCTGAAGTTCATCTTCTCCTAAGAGATCACCAATTTCACTGAAGAGAAGAGACTCTAGGATTTAAATAAGTACATAGGGTATATAAGTCACACAAAATAATTCAGGCTTTTGTCATTTCCTAGAAATAAGGAACAGACCATTCCACTGGGCAAATTCTGCAGCAGTAACAAAGCAGCAGGACATAATTTTATTGTATGTCATTTCAAATTTTCATTCCAGGATTCAGTATTTAAAATATAGAAATGCACACTTTTCAGGAAACGGACTCTTTGCCAAATTTATTTACATATTATATATGTAAATGATCTCTTCAGTCATCATGGACTTTAGGTGGTTTACTAAAATAATAAACCTACATTTTAAAGCTTCAATAACAAAGTTGCAACAGTTAATGTCAATTAATAACAAAATATATAGACATGAATATACACACATTTCTATACCCTACCCATACCCCAGCCCCCCAAAGGCTTCTGGAAAAAGCAAATTTACAAGCGTCCAGGCCATCCTCACCTCAGGAAGCAAACTGTTCTATAAGAGGGAGTTGTCAGCAAAACATCCAATGTTAGGTCCCTTCCTGATAGATGAGAACTCTTAATAGATACTCTCTAGCCATCTGGGGTAGATAGCTAGAGGCTACCTGAGAAAGATGATCTCTTAGATACCAAGCACTAAGGGCTTTAAAGGTAGCAACAACCATTATACTGAATTGCACTGGCAACCAATTACAACAATAGTGTATCATTACAGTACCAAGACTGGCCAACAAACATGCTTGCTCTTGCATTCTAGACCAGCTGAAGTTTCCAGGTAGTCTTTAAGGATAGCATTAAGGAGATCAAATTACAGAAATCTAATTAGGAACATCCTGTTTCAGATAAGGTCACAAGTGGCATACCAGCCCCAGCTGGGCAATGGCCCTCCTGCTTACATGGTTTCCCAGAGCTATGAATGAAACTATGAACTCAGAGAAACACAATCCTTTCAAGAGTCAAAGATAGTATAATTTTGGAATCAGAATGTTCTTTTTTTTTTTTAAATATTTTTATTGGTTTTTTTTAAAATTTTAACAGAAAAAAGAGACTAATCATATCAAATCATAGTATTAAAATAAACAATCATCCATAAACAGAGCATAAATACATTTTCCAATGCATCTAATGATAATAACTCAACTGAAAATAAACATCTCAAACAAATAACCTTCATCCTTCTCTATCTCCATCCTATTATTCCCCCTTCTTATCAACTTCCACTTAAATCAATCTTCACTCCACCAAAGGCCACCCAGACAACCCTTTAGTAACAATAATTAATTATTCTTCCACCAACCCCAAATACAGTTGAGAAAACATCATATCTAAAATTATAATCCCTCCCTAACCCACGACTTCCCAGAATGCTTACAGGGTATAACAAAAGAAAACCCCACTACATCAAACATAATTATTGTATAATCTTAACAAGAATTTTAAACTATGTAATATATACATTCTCTAAATCAAAACAATCCATTAAAAAAAAAACTCATCTTATTAGAATTAAACAGATGATATTAATGACGATAACAATATCAATAAATCCCTCAATTCAAAAAAAGAAAAATAGTAATAATAATAGTAGTAGCAATATCAATTACATTCTAAAAAAAACCTCATCTTATTAGAATTAAACAGATAATATTAATAACGATAACAATATCAATGAATCCCTCAGTTCAAAAAAGAAAAGTAATAATAATAATAATAATAGTAGCAATATCAATTACATTCTAATCAATTTAATTTCTCATAATATATCTTAATATATCTTCATTTAACCATCCTCACCAAAACCTTAGCTATAATATTTATCTTTAATTCAACCCATAATCTTAAATTAAGCTTAATTCCTTATTAAACAATTAACTCATCTTGTTAAAAATAATATTTATCATCTATAAATTTCATTTAATCAATCGACTTCTGGGCTCTCTCATCTAACAAACTATTTATAGCATTTCTAACTTACATTCCTTCAATTTTATCCAGTCTATCTATCTCATCATTAAATCAATCTAATGTCAAACCCAGATCATCAAAACAAATACATCCTTCGTCAATTTAATTATGTCAACCATTAAACATCTTCTCTTGCATCTTACTCCTAATCTTGGTCCTCAATTCAGTCCATAATTTTAAATTGCCAATAATTCCTTACATACAAGTTTAAATTTCATTGCTTCAAACGAACTCTAGGTTTTTTTCTTAACCAAACAAGCCGCCATAACAGGGCCACCCTTTCAAATAATAAGTCTCTCTTCGTTATTTCTTCAGCCCCGTAAATAAATTGCTTCTGAAACTGAATCTTCCTTTCTTGAATCAATTCCTCTTGCTCTCCATAAATAAACTGCTCATCAAACAAAGTCCACAGAATGTTCTTCAATTAAGGGTCACTCTGTCTTGTTTGAGTCAAGTCCCAGCCTGCCTTTCCCCATTCAGTTCCTGAAAATCTCCAGGCCCTGGGACAGGACATCTGCTGCATCTCTCACTGGGCTCAGTTTGCAGATTAGAAGGCATATCATCAGCATCCCAATGGATGACCTCTTCTGATTGTTTCATATTCAGTAGTGGTTAAAAGTTTCTGAACTCTTTTAAAATTTTCAGTATTTCTGCATAAATATGACCTAAAATGTGATCTGTTTTCCACAAGTCCCAAAGCTAAGTAAACAGAACCCAGTTAAACCAATTAGTTAAAAAAACATAGTTCATTTATTGAGAAATGATGTGCATGGCAAAAGTACGTGAACTTTTCTTTTAGGAATTGGTGAGCTCTCTTTGGGAATAAATGCAACTAAACATTTTCATTAATGTTGACCAGTTCCACACATCAGTTTGGGGGGATTTTAGCCCATTCCTCCTTATAGAACAGTTTCAACTCAGGGATGTTGGTGGGCTTCTTTGCATGGACTGCTGTTTCAAGTCTTTCTATAACATTTTTATAGGATTAGGGTCTTTGACTTGATCTATTTTTTGAGCACTACTCTCACTTGCCACTAGAGGAACCAGCAGACTGTTCAGCCATGCTTCCTGCACAGAGCCAGTGCTACAAAAGAGAGTCTTGCTATGTTTATGATCTGAAGCTGAGTGTCTCTCCAGTGGCTTTGTATGTTCCAGGAAGTAGCTGTGTTTTGAAGGACAGGGAAAGAAGTAATGGAAAACAGAATGAGGTTTTTCATTTTGCTAAGACTAGGCTTTTAGTAGTTCCAACTGGGCCCAGCAGCTCTGCTCACTAGGCAAGATGGTCTAGGACAGACATGTCAAATACAAGGCCCGCGGGCCGAACACGGGCCGGGGAGGGCCCAGATTTCCCCCCCCCCGGGGGCTGTCCCAGAAATGGCAAGGGACTGCCCTCCGCCCCCCCCCTACCCCAGCCCTGGCCCACCGCAACCCAGCTGGGCACCTTGGAGCACACACAGGAAACAGCAAGCACTCAGGGGCTGGTGGTGTGCAGCAGCAGCTCATTTGCCTTAGCCCGCCCCTCCCCTCCCAGCTTAACCCCGTCATGCCCAGCCATGCCCCACTTTGCTGGGCTTCTCGTGTGGCTCTGCTTTGCCAGGCCAGAAAGGGTGAGAAGGAAGAGAAAGCAGGAAGGGTTTCTGTGTATGTGTATGTATGTGTGTGTGTGTGTGTGTGTATGTGTATGTGAGGGAGAGAGACAGAGACAGACAGAGAGACAGAGAGAGAGAGCCAGGAGTGGAAGAGGAGGAGGAGGAGGAAGCCGAGGTGTTACAAAAAAGGAGAGCTTCCCCCATTCTTCCACCCCTTCTCTTTTTTTTTAACTTCCTCCCACCCCGTTCAGGTGCAGCTGAGGAAAAGGACTAGGAGAAAACAGGAAGGGTGTGTGTGTTTGTGTGTGTGTGTGTGTGTGTGTGTGTGTGTGTGTGTGTGTGTGTGTGTGTGAGAGAGAGAGAGAGAGAGAGAGAGAGAGAGAGAGAGAGAGAGAGAGAGAGAGAGAGAGAGAGAGACAGAGAGACAGAGACAGAGACAGAGACAGAGAGACAGAGAGGGAGAAAGAGAGAGAGAGAGAGAGCCAGGAGGGAAAGAGGAGGAGGAAGTCGAGGTTTTACCAAAAAAAGGAGAGCTTCCACCTTTCTCCCTCTCCTTCTCTTTTTTTATTAACCTGTGTGTGTGAGAGAGAGAGGGGGGGGGAGAAGAGAGAGAGAGAGAGAGAGAGAGAGAGAGAGAGAGAGAGAGAGCAGGGAGTTGCAAAGTAAGCAAACTTACAAAAAGGGGATCTCTCTCTCTGTCTCTCATACACATACACACATACATGGGAAGGTGGTGTGCAGGCAGGCAGATTAGCTTTGTGGTCTATTCTTGCCTCCTCCCCTCCCTAAAATCCAGGCAAATAATAAAACTCTTTGGATTGAATGGGAAGTTAGGAATTGGTGTGAGTTGAAATTAAAAGGCCAAGTCAACTCCCCTACCCCCCAATTATTTTGTCAGAGACAAAAATACTTCCCTTCATCTGCTCTTTTATAATTTAATCCAGCCTTACCCAAACTAATATATTTTGGGTGTCATGAACCAGTTCCCATCATCCTGTGGCTATGTTGACTAGAAATGCAATGCCTTATTTTCTCTGCAGTATGCACCTAGCAGGCAGTAGGTCTGTGGGATTTAGATGTACTTAAACATTTGTTTTTTCTGCCTAATTTATTAAATCAACATCTAATTTGAAATTAAAAGTTTCTGAGAAATCCAGGGTGGTTTACAAGAAAACTCTCAAAGACAGCTATTGTAAAGCATCACTAGCACTGCTTAAAACAATATTAAAAGTGTGTATTTTAAGAAACAAAAATAGTAGTAGTAATTTACTTAGTGCTGTTTGACCATAAAATGTGTGGTTGTTTTACATGTCTGGCTGAACAGTGTGTTTGGAGTTGCCTATAAACGGGTGAGAGTTGCACTGTTCATATTTTCCTTGGGAGAAAGTTCTATAATGGGGGTGCTCTCTCTGAGAAGGCTCTGCTAGTGGCCACTGTTCTATAAACCAAACCAGGGGGACCATCTGGTCTAAATGGATGCTAAACATAGATGATTAGGGGGCTGGAGGCTAAAACATATGACAAATGTTTGTGGGAATTGGGTATGTCTAGCTTAGTGAAAAGGACTAGGGGTGGTGACATGATAGCAGTGTTCCAATATTTGATGGGCTGCCACAGAGAAGAAAGGGTCAACCTATTTTCCAAAGCATCAGAAGGCAAATAATAGATGGAAACTAATCAAGAAGAAAACCAGCCTAGAACTAAGGACTTGTGAAAACAACTAACCAGTGAAAAGGCTTGCCTTCAGAAGTTGTGGATGCTCCATCACTGGAGACTTTTAAGTAGAGATTGGATATTCCATTGTCTGGAATGGTATATGTTCCCTGCTTGAGCAGGAGCTTGGACTAAAGATCTCAAAGGTCTCTTCCAACTCTTATTCTTTAAGAGAAGTGCTGCCAACCTCTCCCCCTCCGCTCGTCCCTTCCCAGGCATAGAGAGAAGGAGGGAAGGAAGGAGGGGAGGGAAACAGGAAGAAAGTAAGGGAAGGAAGGAAGGAGATGGGAATGAAAAGGAGGGAGGCAGGGAAGAAGGGGAGGGAGGAAAGAAGGAAAGAGAAGAGAAGGGAGGGAGGGAGGGAGGAGGGAGGGAGGAAGGAAGGAGATTGGAATAAGAGGGAAGGAAGGAGGGTCTGAGGGAAATCCTGCTTTAGCACTTGGCCACCAGCAGCCCTGTTGCCCTTTTCCCTTCCCCTGGTGGTCTCCCATCCTATTGCTGAGGATGCTTTGGTTACAAAGCCAGGTTTCCTCACATGGAGAGGGAGTGGGCCTCCCTCTGACCCACGCACTTTGTCCTCCTGCACCCACCATGAGCAACCTGGCCAATGAGAGTGAGCACAGCAGCAGCAGCATTTAGGAGGAGGTAAGTGCAGCTGAGCACCCCCTCGGGGAAGTGCGGCTAGGCTAGGCAGGGCTATGGGGTCCTGGTGCCGTGGGAGCTCAAGGGCCAGGCGCTTGACCTCCGCTGCCCAGGGCTCTGGGTAGTCCATGCCACTGTCCAGGGGCCCCATGCACAGCCTGAGGTTCAGTGAGGCTCCTCCAGTGGACCATGCCCTGGTGCTCACCCCCGTCCCACCCAACCTTCCCCACCCTCGGATGCGCCCCCTTCCTGCCCAGGCCTGCACAGGTGCCCCTGACATGAGTGACATGGAGCTGGCCACGCCCACCCAGTAGGCCACAGCCATGCCCACCCAGTAGGCCACGCCCATGCCAGCCACACCCACCCAGTCCCCCAATGGCAACCACGATGCTGATGTGGCCCTCAATGAAATTGAGTTTGACACCCCTGGTCTAGGAGGTAGGACAAAACTAACTATCAGGGGAAAGGAGTCAGATTTCACCCAGCACAAATGGAATTACTGTTCTCTGGTCTTTCTTTTGAATGATTAAAACTTGATCCATATGGATTAAGTTCAGTTTCTTAACTTTCACCAATTTAAAACCTGAACAACTATCTCATATAAAATTGAGAAATATTGAAAATTCACAAACCTTTTAGCACCACTGCTAATGTATGCAACAATGTTACACTGTGAACTAGATTACTTTTCAAGTACTGGTCTTACATCAGCCCATGAGATGACACTGGCATATTTGCATGTCATATTATATTAGAATTCCAACATGTTACTGCAACTTGCATGATTATTTTCATTTGGATACATCCACAGGCCTAAGTAAATAAACTATAGAAGCTCAAAGTCTAGGAATTCTTTTTTTTTGTTTCTCTGCTACACATCAAAGTCAAAAACCATAATATATTGATGATATCTAACCCTTAGCATCCTCAGGAAGGAAAAGCTAGAGAAGGATCTGGTTCAAATATCATGGAATGTTTTATCTCTTCCACCACTGACAGGAGCCACACAGAAGATTTTTTGTGTGCACCATCACAGAAATTAAACAAAATTATTTGTAATTAAACAAAATTATTAGATTTTTGCACAACTTATAAATGGAGTCATAAGCTACCTGTGGACAATTATAACAGGAGTGCAATACTGGAGGACAGTCAACATTTTTCTCTCATGCCATTTCCCCATCTGAAGCATCTTCTTCCCACCCCCAAAAAAAGGGTAACAAGGCCATCAGCTTTAGAGGCAAGAATGTCATTTGGGCATTCCTGAGCAGCCCATTTCCATTAGAGTTGGCCATTATAGTAACCATAATATAAGCATTTGGTGATTTAGGTATTGTATATTTCCCCCCATCAATTTCTCTTTCTCCTCTCAACTGGATTTTTTTTTTTAAGAAAATAAATCTGAAGGCAGAAATTGTCAAGGCTTTTAATGATTTTACAAACTGTTCCAGAAATTTTTCAAGTTGGAGAACAGAGTATAAAACCATCAATCTAGTTAATAAATATATGTATTTTTTTAGAAGTCCTTCCTCTTGCTCAATCAGGTTCCAACCTTATTTAATTGAAGTTTCACCGAGTGCTTATACAGAACCTTTTGTAAAAAAAAACCAAAAAAAAAAAACCAAAGGAAATCCATGAGCCTCTGCCACAAATTTTCTTGATGGCTTTTAACAAGGTTCTTCCCCCTCCAGGAATAAACGCCAACCCCTCAACATAGGAATAAAACAACACATACGAGGGGGAGACTCATAAGGGAAAGCTGGCGGCTGAATCTGTGGTGGGAAGATCCCTACCGGTAGATAAACTTGGCCAAGTGCCTCTCTTAAACGAATCTCTGTTTCATACAGTGATCGTAATACCGGTAGCAAAATAAGGAAGCAGGCCGAAAGAGAGGCGAGGGAATGGGGACTTAAGAAGGGGAAACAACTAGAAACAGAAAGGAACAAACCAGCCCCACATGGCAACTCTCACTAAATCTCTTCTACGCGAGGCAATTCCCCCCACCACCCAATTACTGCCGGCGGTGACCAAGTAGCCGCCGAGCTCTTCCCTCCCACGGCTTTACCCCATTCGAGACTAGGGTCTCCGGAGGGCCAGCTGGCGATCGACGCCGTCATCGCTGCCGCCATCTCTGTCTTCCGGGATTGCACACCAAGATCGAAGCTACGTAAACACGGCACATTCATCCTACTCGCAACGCCCGCCCCTCGACTACAAAGGCCGCGAAGGACCAAAATCGTTGAAACAACGTTAAGCTTCTCCCTATTTTGGTCTCGCTCTCACAATTCCTCTGCGGAAGTTAGCGACAGCAGTGAAGCTGGAAGACGTTTCTGTAAATAATGTTGTCTATACAAGCTTTTTTCACGCTTTTGAAAAGACAGGCTAGGAACTTTTTCAAAGAACTTAAATTTGCAGCCTTGTAGATTTCAAGGCCCAACTGGGCTCCCTGCTTTAAAGTTTTTGTTTTGTTTTGTGTTTGAGTCAGTCATGATTGTAGAATCCTTGGTGCTCTCTGAGCTTGGTTGTTTGCTTGAAGACGTTGCATAATCCAACTAGTTAACATCGTCAGTGCTTAATGATCCCCTGCAGTTTTCCTGGCAAGATTTCAGAAGTGGTTTGCCATCGCTTTAGATACCTTTGTACAATCCCACTTAGGGCTGCTACAGTTGGTTGTAGTGCCTGAGTGCTGTGTTCTTAGCCCCAAATCAAAAATTCTGGAAGCAGAAATGTGGTCTTGGCATTAGATTTTTTTAATATAATATTTTATTGGTTTTCTCATTTTACAATTGAATATTTAAAAAGCAACGTGTTGACTGGGTTGATCAATATTTCAATAGCGTACATAAGTCTTTAGTATAAATCTCATGTTACAACATCAAATATTTCCTCTCTTTTTCCGTTAATATCTGCTATCTCATATTGGGCTAGTACAGTTCTTATTATTATCAACTAAGTAAAAACATCATTGTTACAGTTATCAATAATTTTTAGCTTATACCTTAATTGCGTTTACGCTTAATCCTTGTATACAATCAATGTCCTGTTGTTGCTTTTTTCAGGCTTTAATTTCCATCAATATTTAAATTAACATTATTATTTATAATTTCCAAGTATTTTATATTTAGGTGACCAAAGTTTCCCTTAGCTCAACTTCTCCCTTTTCCCCCTTTTGTAGCAAAGTCTAATATTCTAGTTACACATCTATTTGATTATACTCTTGCTCTGTTTTCTAAAAGTTATCTATTTTCCACCATGTTAAACTAATGAAGAATAAAGTAGAATAATAATAATAATGATAATGAAAAATCACTAAAGCAAAATGATGTGTCTGCATAATTACTGGAATAAAACTGTGTTAGCAAATACGTGATTAACCAAAAGCACATTGCATTCAGAAACATTGTATAAAGTAAAACTCTTTCCATTGTATGCCTGTGAGAAACTAACCTGATGAAATACAATGTAGATTTCTATGTGTGCTTCTTTGTTCCTGAGAAAAGATAGCTATAAAACTGTAGTTTGGACCCGCCCACGGGGTTCAGAATTGCTGTTGTTATTTGCTTCTGAACCTTGCGCAAATAAATCTCTCTGCTAAACCCCCTGGAATTCGTAAAAGTTCCTTTCGTTTTCCACAAGAAAACCATCTAATTAATAATACAGTATCCCCTCTATAAGTCAAAACCATTATATGTGTTGTCTGGGTTAACCAATAGTTCAGTATATCTTAATTGTATTTGCACTTAATATCCTTATATAAATAATGTCCTATTATTGCTTTTTCCCCCTCAAACTTTAATTTCCCATCAATATTCAAGAAAACACAAATCTATGATTTCCAAATGCTTTATGTTTAGATGACTAAAGGTTTCCCTTATCTCAACTTCTCCCTTTTTCCCTTTTCATACCGAAGTCTAATAGTCTAGTTACACATCTTATCTATTCAATTATAATGTTACTCTATTTTCTAAAAATTATCTATTTTCCACCATATTCAACCCTTTAGTTAGTAATATGAGATCCCCTCTAATAAATCAAAACCCTTATTTTCTTCAGCCTTACTCTGGCTTTCTTCCTTTGCCAGCTAACCTTCCATGTCGGTGCCTTTGAATCATCAAATAGTTCTCCCTCTATTTTTATATATATATATTATTTGCAATAAGAAAGACCATTTGGCTGAAGTATTTTTAGAAGAACAAGCCCATTGGTATTCATTAAATTGCCTCCCCATTACTCCAAGTTCCCACAATTGTCCTGATAGGTTTATCTTCCATTCAGTCTGTTCTTCCTTTTCTTCAAATTTATTCTCATTTCTTAATTTGTAAAAAGTCTTTTCCATTTTCAGTATTGTCACTCCCTTTTCTGATTTTTTCAGTTGGCTGGGTCTGTTGGTCAATTGGGTCCTCTCTCTTAGTGTTTAGCTGTTCCAATTTTCCTTTTGTTTTCTGCATTGTTAATTCTTTGCTTGTAGTCAAAATCTGGGTTTATACATTTAAGCCAGCACCTTGTTCCTTTGTGTTGCTTCTTATTTTGTCACAAGCTGAAAGGATGTTTTTGTGTATTGATTTCAACATGGAAAGGATTTTTTCCTGATCTTCATCTGTATTCTCTTGCTAGTATGTTAAATTGAAGACTTTAGAATCAAACGTTAAAAATATTTTTTTGTCTTTTGTAGCTGGGTATGGGACATCTATTTCACATTTTATAGGTGGTCTTTATGGTAGAAATTGTTTATCAAGTAATAGTTTATAATCCAAGGTGTTCCATCATCTCGTGTAATAACAAATGCTTCTCATGCAGGGAAAAAAGAAAGCAATTCCCCAAGTATAGCTCTGAAAGTCAGTAAAAGTTTACATTCATAGTTCAAGCAGGCCAAATAAGCTGCCCAGAAATCCCTTCTTTGCAGCTGGGTTTTTCAAAGGTGGTAACTGTCAAGGTCAAACAGATTTTATCTGAATTCTGGGCTTCAAGCCAAGTCTCTTTTAGCCAATAACAAATTTGCCACAAGATGTCACCAACGCCATTTTAAGCTTTTTAAGTCCAAAACTTATATGGTGGTTTTTCAAGTCTTATTTTTAAAATAAATAAAAAGCAAAAGTCTTCAATAAGAAAAAGAACACTTTTAGTCCCCAAGTTTCAAAAGAATATATGTCCAATTAAATTAAAATTATTTTTATAGTTGCTTTGTTTCCTCTGGGTAGTTAGTCACCGCTTTTCTTAGAGGGTGGTAAAAAGACTCATTGTCCTTTTAATTATGAGTGTGCCCTGTTCTCAGCTGCTGGAGCATGAATTGACTTGACAATATTAGACATATAAGAAAGGCTGAGAAAATAGTGAAAATCAAGGAAAGTCTAGGCAAGGATTTGCTGGAAATAAAATGCACAGAGTTGTCGTCCAAGCCAGAAAAAACACATATAAATGATAAAATCAGTTATACCATTCGAGAGAAACTTTTTAGAAGGCTAGATGTCCCTTAGAGGATCTAAATTGGTTCAGATTGAGAATAAAAGACAGTTCTGAAATATGAATACAGATTCTATCCAAACAATTTTATAGTCTAACTATCTCTTTAACAAGTGACAAGAACTAGATAATTGTCCAGAGATCTTTTGCAACATTGTGGAAAACTTTGGTGACCAGAGCAGGATCTATACTGGAGCCTCTTCTGTGGGGGCATCTCTACTTTTGTGGGGTTTTGTTAAAAACACAGTTGCTACTCAGTAGGCAAATAAGTATAGCACAGTACAAATATTGGTATTATTTTAATCATTACAATTTCCTACTCCTGCCGTTTTAGTTGTTTTAAAGAAAAATAAGTAAATCACTGTCTTCATATCACAATCATATAATTTATAATATTGCCCCAAATCACCCTATTTTCTTCCAAGTTACAAAAAATATAGATTTTATGAAACAATAACATTTATTTGAAAATAATGAATTTTATTACATTTACGATCCTCCCATTATAATCATAATATATCTTCCATCACTATGAGATAGATTAGGCTGAGATTTGACAATATCAAATGAATTTTGTGAGGATTTCAATGTTACTACTTTAGCATTCTAGGAAAGTTGCCTTTTCTAGCTGTAAATACCGGTACTAGTAGACAATGAAAAAAAGCAATGAAATGTAGCAAGATTTGTTCGAGTCTGAAATATTTGACTGTGTTGGAATAATAAGTCAACTAACAATACCTAACCAGATAATTGACAATAACAATAACAATTGTCATGCCGCCGTCTGAGAGAGAGAGAGAGAGAGAGAGAGAGGTGTCTGTGGCTTCAGAGGAATGTAGGGAAGAGCAAGCCGAAGCAGGCCAGGGCCCTTCAGGATTGGAACAGGAGGAACAGGAGAGGCAAAGTTCAGGCGCTGAGCAAGGACCACCCCACCTGATCCTAGAGCACGGAGAGTGGAGAGAAGGAGGGAACAATGCAGGCAGGCTCAATTACTTGAGAGGAGAGCACCCCACCCTTCTCCACAAGGAACACCTGAAGATTGAGATTTAAGGAGACGCTGTGGGGAGGGGCATTTGTAAGGAACAAACGCTGATTCTTGGAGTGTTTTGTATTATTTCTGATCTCTTGTTCTGTGACTTCTGTTTGGAAATCTGGAAACTCGAACTATTGGATTGACTGACCACGTTACTTGAATGTTTAAAGACTTCGGACTGTATTTCAGATTCTCTCTTTTGAAAACTGCTCAGGCAAGCTAGGATTCAAACAGACTTGTTAAATTTATGTTTTCTTCCTTGTTATCTCTATGGCCTTGAGTACTTTCTTGTGCTAATCAGACCGTATTTGAACCTACTTTCAACCAGAGTCGGCTGAAGGGGGGGGTGTTCTTTTGTTGGAGGCTTGCCAGCAAAAGTGGGAGCATTTGGGAAAAATTTGGAGCAATAAAAGAACTGTTTGAATTGCTAGCTGACTGCTTTGCCTCTATGCTGTGCCCTGGGTCATCACACAATAATAGAGTTGGAAGGACCTTTGAGGTCTTCTACTCCAACCCCCTGCTCAGGCAGGAAGCCCTATATCATTTCAGACAAATGGTTGTCCAGTCTCTTCTTAAAAATGTCCAGTGATGGCATATTCACAACTTCTGGAAGCAGGTTATTCCACTGGTTAATTGTTCTAATTGTCAGGAAATTTCTCCTTAGTTCTAGGTTGCTTCTCTCTTTGATTAGTTTCCATCCATTCCTTTTTTTTTATTTATTTATTTTTTTTAATTAAATTTTAGAAACTTTTAACAAAATTATAACATAATAACATAATAACTCAACTGAAAACAAGCAAATGACATATTTAACAATCAATACAAATAGCTGCTCGGAACCCCCCCCACCACCACATCCTCCAACAACCTCCACCCCTCTTCTAACCTTCTAACTACTTACTTTCGCCTTTCTGTACATCTTCCCTCCACCCACCTCTATTCCCTATCTCCACCCTCTAACCCTCTACACATACCTCACCTTCACTCCTCCTTCCTCACCATCCAATGCGGTGTCTAGAGTTCTCCCGAGCGCCCTGAAAAAATTATCTAATCCCTTAATACCCCCAACTACAGTTGAGAAACATAATCTAATACTTATTATCTCCCTCCCCCCTCCCCCCCAGGCTTCCCAGAGTGAATACAGAGTAAAAACGCAAGAAACCCCGCTAATCTACTATTTTATAACTATTTTATAACTATTTATCTATATATCAAATCTAATTCTTTCAATTGATATTTCTTTTGCATATAATCAATCCATTTTTTCCAGTCCATCAAAAATACTTCATTTGAGTGGTTTTTCAGGTACGCTGATATCTTAGCCATCTCCACAAGATGGATAACTTTTAATGTCCATTCTTCAATAGATGGTATTTCAGATGTCTTCCAATATTGTCCCACCAACAATCTTGCAGCCGTAATCAAGTTCAAAATCAGCTTAGTCTCTATGGTGGAACAATCCTTTGTAATACCCAACAAAAATAACTGTGGTAAAAACTCAATACGCTTTTTCAAGATGTTTTGAAGAATCCACCATATTTTTATCCAAAAAGCCTTAATTTTTTTACACGTCCACCAAATGTGAAAATATGTAGCGTCCATAGAATCACATCTCCAACATTTGGGTTGCATATTTGGATACATAAGCGATAATTTTTTTGGATCTAAATGCCATCTGTAGAACATTTTATAAAAATTTTCTCTTAAATGCTGAGCTTGTGTAAATTTAACATTTTTCACCCATATTCTTTTCCAAGTTTCTATCATAATTGGGTGTCCAAAATTACCTTCCCACTTAATCATACAATCTTTGAGTAATTCTCCATCCATTCCTTCTTGTCCTGCCTTCAGGTGCTTTGGAAAATAGCTTGACTCCCTCTTCTTTGTGGCAGCCCCTGAGATATTGGAACATTACTATCATGTCCCCCCCTAATCCTTCTCTTTATTAAACTAGACATACCCAATTCCAGCAACCATTCTTTATATGTTTTAGCTTCCAGTCCCCTAATCATCTTTGTTGCTCTTCTCTATACTCTTTCTAGAGTCCCAACATCTTTTTTACATTGTGGTGACCAAAACTGGATGCAGTATTCCAAGTGTGGCCTTACCAAGGCATTATAAAGTGGTATTAATACTTCATGTAATCTTGATTCTATCCCTCTGTTACTGTAGCCTAGAACTATGTTGGCCTTTTTGGCAGCTGCAGCACACTGTAACTGCCAAATGATAATGGTGTTCAAGTAGTACTCCAGTTTTTCTGGATTTGCACCCAGGGCACCTATCAGTATTGGTATATCTTTTATTTCTTTTGCCACAGTTATTCTATTTCTATTTTCAGGTCTTTGTATTTTGTGATTTTCTCCATTCTATCCCTCTATTAATGCAACCTAGCACTGTGTTGGCATTTTTGGCATCTGTAGCACACTGCTGGCTCATATTTAAGTGATTGTCTATTAGGACTCCTAGATCCCTCTCACAGTTACTTCTACTGAGCGAGGTGCCACCTATACTGTACCTGTGCATTTGGTTTTTCTTGCCTAAATGTAGAACCTTATTTTTTTCAGCATTATATTTCATTTTGTTAGATAGCGCCCAATGTTCAAGTCTGTCAAGATCCTTCTGTATCTTAAATCTATCTTCTGAAGTGTTGGCTATTCCTGCCAGCTTGGTGTCATCTGCAAATTTGATGAGTTCTCCATCTATCCCCTCATCCAAATCATTAATGAAGATGTTGAAAAGTACTGGGCCCAGAACAGTGCCCTGGGGACGAGACCAAATTGTACTTTTGAGATAGTATTGATTTTTAGAGCATTTTAATAACTAGCCATGTTAATCATAATAAAGGGAATTCTCATTTAAAATATAAAGCATGTTTGACTCCTGAAAATGAACAGTATATGATCAGCACTTTTGAGTTTTCATGTATTTGCTACATGTGCTGAATGTGTCATTGATTGCAGCATACAATTTCCTAAAGTTGCCTTCTTTCATTTGTTTTTGAAAACAAGATTCTAGCCATTATTTAAAAAGAAATTCCAGTATGTGAACAATTTTTGGTAAAGTCTCAAAAACCACAAGGGTGGCCACAGAAACATTTTGAAAAGTTGGATATTCTCCTTCAAAAATATAGAGCACAGATGTTTTCTGTGTATTTTTTGTATTTTTCTTTTGCATTTTGAAAAGCAAGCTGTGAAAGAAGCAAGATTTATTAAGTCTTTACATCTGTATCTTGATACAAGAAAATAGAAACAATTTTTAAAGTTAATGTTGAAATTATTGTATCTTAGAAAACCAGTCACAATTTCCAAAAAAGACTTTTTGGCATATCTACAGCATCTTTTTAGCAATAATGGTTTGCAATGTTATGAGTAGTTAGAAGTTCAACAACACAAGAAGAACATAGGTCATTTCAAAACATCTTGGCCAGTAGATAAATGACAATGAGTTTTGGGACGTTTTGAGATCCTTTAAGTGCTGTAGCTGGATGGTGAATGGAAGCTCCATGCAAAATATCTTTTAAAACTACATGTTTCAAACATTAATTTATTGTCTGACTTTCTGTGACCCCAAATCCTAATCAATAATATTAGTAGAACTGAACTGGGGTGCATGGATATCCCATTGCATCTGCATTTTTCTTCATAGCATGCTCCAGTTGAGTTCTGTGGATATAAAGGAAAAAAATAACCTGTTTATTTATTAATGTGAAAATGATATTTACATAGCACATTCTAGGTTGGTTGAATTTCAGCTTACACTCATGCTTTCTGGAATTATAAGCTTGGGTTATGGTGGCTGAGATTTATGGAAGATGAAATCCAACTCATTTGCCAGCACCAGTTTGAGTAAAGCCACAATAGAAAATGCTATAATTAAAACTAATTTGTGTAGTGCTAGAAGAAATAATTAAATTGATGAATTTAATGCTGAAATAATTGTTTATGAAAAAAATCATTGGGAACACAGAAGTTGTCAGGCCCAAAGGTGCTTTTTCAAAAGGCAACTGGGTTTTCTTTGTTTTTCCTTGAAGACGTTTTGCTTCTCATCCAAGAAATTTCTTCAGTTCTGACCGAATGGTGGAGAAGAGACAGATTTATATCCCTTGCATTCATCTGGTCATTAGCACTCTCTGAGAGTCGTTGAGGCCATTTGGTGGCTTATCAGTGCCCTCAAGCGCCTTTAGGACAATCATGACCTGGATGACAGAATCTCCATAGACAGAAATTGTCAGGGCATTGAGATAAGTTTGTTTATGGAGATAGGTGCATTTTCCTTATAAAAAATATACCTTGTCTAGTTTGTGATAAATTAAATCAGTAATTTGTTTTACCATGGGATAATTTATATTATTATTTCAGTTCATGTAATATATTTCCATATATTGGGCACTCAAGACAATTAGCAATTGAAACAATGCAAAATATCATTTGCAGAGATAGGCAGCTATAGAAATAAGATAGATAGACAGACAGACAGACACTGTAGATAGATCCCATTTTAAAAGCTAATATTACTCTTTGAAACAGCTGATCCATGGAGAGTGTCATGGTAGTTGCAGGTAAGTTATGGATTTTTCAGATGCAGTGGGAAAAGACATACTGTAAAGCCAGTGGATTGCTTCTTTATTGTGGGAAAGCTCTTGGTCAATAGAGGTTAATGCTGTTGAATAGAAACCTGCACAACTAAGAATTTTGATAGCTGAGAGTCATTCACAGACTCTGACCAAGTCTCAGATTCTAGAATAATCCAACAACCCTGAAGCCTTTAGAAAGGATAAGACATTAGGCTAAAGGAAGGGCAGAGGGAGTTGACACTTGATTAAAGAACAGATTCAAACTTTGTAGTAACAAACTCATTTCCCTTGACCAGCAACTTGCTACTCTTGGATTTCTGAGTTCTTGAATTTCTGATTGCTTTGATCTCAGACCAACATATCTTGTATTTGTGTCAACTTCTCTCATGCTTATGACCTCTTCTAGGTGATTCAGATCCGTTTATCTCATTGTTTCTCATCTATTACCTAACTTAGACATTTTGCCTGTGGCTCAACTTCCTCACCACATTGTTTGCAAGCTCACAGCTATGGACTATCTTGCCCAGAATCAGGCTCATAGTCAAATAATTTATCTGGTTGCCAGAGGAAGGTTGGGACAGGAGTCAGCCTTGAACCCACTCCTGCTGCTCCCCATCCAAGAGGACAATAAAGGCCTTAGAAATTGACATGACAAAATGAAGCATCTTTGATCTTACCTTAGGAGACGGAGTCAAATGCTGAATTGGAATATGTACCAGGTACCCCCAAATCACTAAAAAACAACAGATAAATAGTTATCATTGTATAATTCACGTCTCTTAGGAAAATAGAGCTGAATGCCTCAAGGCACACTTTACAATTAGAGTTTTGAAAATCTCAGAATTAATTTAATATTTGATGTTCCTAGTGCTTGAAATTGTAATTTTTTGAAATGTGGAGTGAGGAAAAAAACTCATCCTGTAATTTGCTTCTGTTCTCAGTAGTGCAACATCTTTTGTACTGAGCTTCCAGGAACAACAATTTAGACCAAAATAAGAATGAATCTTCTGACACCTTAACAGCTAACACATTCATATCATTTAACATTTGTGTAATCAAAATCCACTGAAAAGTTAGTAGTTTGACGCAAAACAGTTCAAGTGCAATTCTTACAAATCAGGTCATCCATAGCATTGGCTGTTGGCTTAGCTTGTAAATAGATGTTATGCTGTTTGCTTTAATTTGCACAGTAACCTGGTCAGCTAAAGCAAGGGTCCCCAACCCTGGGTTGTGGCCCACTACCAGGCCATGGCCCATTGGGAACGGTGAGTAAATTTGCGAAGCTTCGTTTGTGCATGCATAGGATTTAGGTTGTGTGCACAAAACCATTCCCCCTATGACTGAAGCCGTCACTGCTACCGCCAGTCCACTGAACCAAAAAGGTTGGGGACACCTGTTACACATGAGACACTCATTCACACAGCAAGACAACTTATCCATCTCTCACTCATCTATTCCCACAGGTACCCCCAGTTGCTCCAGGATGTTTCCAAATCCCCTGTTTCTTTACTATGATGGTATATAAATTAAAAGCCAATTTGCAAAGTGTTAGGAGAAGCCTTTCAGTCCTAAGCAAATATAGTAAGCAGCAAGTTCTATTTGTCCTAAGGTATGTATTTCTATACAGATTCATGCTATGAGTCTGGCTACCTTAAATTGTTCAAGTCACAAATGAAATATCTACTTTTTGTATATACCGGTATTTATTCATCTTTACATGTTTTGGGGGGGGAAAGTCCCACTCTATCTTCTATCTTTCATTTTATGGGCATGGTATTTTGCTGACTTAGTATTTCATATATTTAACCATCAATCAGCATAGAGCTGGAGGTCTTCTACTCCAACTCCCTGCTCAAGCAGGAGACACTATACCATTTAAGACAGGTGTCTATCCAGTCTTTTCTCAAAAACCTCTAGTGATGAAGCATCCACAAGTTCTGAAGGCAAGCCATTCCACTGATTAATTGTCCTGACTGTTAGATTCACGGGTCCAAGGCATTACTAGGAGATGACTTGTGTAACAACACAGCTTCTTTATTGATCACTCCACACACTCAGCAACAGAAAAAATGGTGCACAGGCCTTTTATAGTGTCCATGTTCCGGAGAATGTCAGCCAATGAAAACTAGGCTATTTTTGCGCCTTGCGCATGCGTGCAAGGCTGGAGACAGCCAGTCTGGTCCCGGGCAGCCTTGTGGTTTGCCCTGGACCCTTTGCAACATCTCTGAGCCTGCTGAAAGCTTCAGCAGGCTCAGGACATAACACCCCTTCCCCCTGGATGAAACAATAGTACCCTCATTGTTATAGCAGCACAAGTACAGGTGTTCAGTTGACAGGATGTTATTGTGAAGTACAATATGCCTGCACACAGGCAGAGCAATCTTACATTTGTAACTGGACAAAAGAAAATACAACAAAATAATGCACTGCAATTTAACAGCCCTACGCCTGAGTGTTTGTCCTACTTTTTGTTTACAGGACTAGCAAGGTTCCCTTGGCTTGTCAGAAACCTCACATAGTCCAGAAGGTGTTTGGGTGGACCTTTGGTCCTCTGTGACCTTCCGATGGCCGGTGTGTTTGCCTGACCTGCCAGCTCACCTGCCAAGCGAGGCAGACCTGGACTTTGGTGCCCCAAGGACCCAAGTAACTCACCCAGCTGCTGACTGGCTGGATCCTCTCAATCCAAGCCAGGGTTCCTTGGGGGGTTGGAATTCCCCAAGTCCACAATGGACTCCTCTTGGGAGCACTTTCCCTCGAGCCCAAGACCAGCCGCTTGAGTGGCCTGAGTGGCGGATGTGCCCCAATAACCCATGGCCCCCGTGTATGTGCCGGAGGTGCCAGAATCAGGAGCCGCCTCCATGGCAAACCCCCTTTCTGGGGACTCCCTGTCTGGAGCAATAGCAGAAGTGTGTGAATGCCCCCTTTCTGCCACTGGAACATGTGCGGCAGCTTGTGAATAACCGCTGGAGTGGGGAGACTGTGGTCCAGAATTGTGATTCTGGTCCTCCTCCCCCCCGAAAGCAGAGCCAGGAGCAGAAGAGTTGCTGGGAAGCCTCCAGCACAGTTGGTCTATGTGACGTCAGATGACGCACCCATCGTCCAAGGCCACTTTGTATGACAGTGGCCCAGAGATCTTGCAGACCGCTGCTGTGACCCAGAGATGTCCAGGTCCATAGTTCCTAGCCCAGACTGGATCACCCATTTGTAGTCTCCTAGGTGCCCATGGCTGTGACACGTGTGAAGCCACCCGGTCTGAGTGCAACCTGTCCAGTTTCGTGATCAGGCGGCGACCTCAGCGGAGTTCTGCTGGGCTCTTTCCTGTGGCTGTGCAAGGTGTGGTGCATTGTGAAAGGAGGAAATCAGCTAACCTGTGATGCCAGCTGCCATAAGTGATTCTCTTGAGAGCATTTTTGGTAGTGCGCACCATCCTCTCTGCCTGGCCGTTGGAAGATGGATGAAATGGTGCTGAAGTTGCATGCCAGATCAAGTTGGCCTGTAAGAAAGCCTGAAATTCACAAGAAGTGAATTGGGGGGCATTGTCTGAGACCAGGATATCTGGAAGTCCATGGGAGGCGAAGATTCCTCTCAACACCTGGATGGTCCTAGCAGTAGTAGTGGAGGAAACAGGTACAACCTCTAGCCACTTGGAATGGCTGTCAACGAGGACAAGGAAGAATTGCCCCTGAAAGGGCCCAGCGTAATCTATATGTACCCTTGACCAAGGGGCTTGTGTCTCTTCCCACCTGTGTACTGGGGCCTGAGGCATTTCAGGCCATGACTGTTGGCATACTTGGCATCCGTGAATCTGGGCCTCGATGTCTTTATTGAGCCCAGGCCACCAGAGATAGCTGCACGCAAGTGCTTTCATTTGGACTATACCCAGATGTCCCTCATGCAGAGAGATCAAGACTCTAGCCCTCAATGAGGCTGGGATGACTACCCTGCTACCCCATAACAGGCACCCTTTGAATGTGGAAAGCTTGTGCTTCCTTAGTCAGAAGCTTTGAAACTCAGTACCTGGACACGTGTCAGGCCATCCTGACAACACCCATGTCAGCATGCGTGTAAGCGTGTGGTCAGTGGCAGTTTCTGCAGCCACATCCCTAGCATTGAGGGGAGATTCAGGCAACTCCTGAATAGAGAGAATGTTAATAGCAGGAGCAGGGTCTGCCTCTATCTGTTTTAGAGGTAATCCGCTGAGGCCATCTGCATGGCCCATCTCCTTCCCAGGTTTGTGAATCAAAGTGTAATCATATGCTGACAGGAAAATTGGCCATCTCAGCATTCTAAGAGATATTATGTGAGGGGTTTGCTTGTTGGTGGTAAACAAACCCAGCAGAGGCTTATGGTCTGTATAGACCATGAAGTGGCAACCATATAAGAAATCATGAAATTTCTTTATGCCAGCCACTATGGCCAAGGCTTCTCTGTCAATCTGAGCATAATTGCACTCTGCAGATGACAAAGTCCTTGAATAATAGGCCACAGGGACTTGTGTCCCATCAGCCTTCAGGTGGCTAAGTACTGCTCCCACCCCATAAGGGGATGCATCACAAGTGATGCACACTGGCAATTGCTCATTGAAATACACTGAGACTGTATTTGAAGAGAGCAAGGCCTTGACCTCATTGAAACTCTTTTCATGGACCTTTGTCCACTGCCATGGAGCCTGTTGATCCAAGATCTGGTGTAACAGCTCAGCCACTACAGCCTTGTGTGGAAGGAATGCATGATAAAAATTTAGGAGTCCCAGAAAAGCCTGAAGTTCGATTTGGGACTTCGGACTTGGGGCCTGCTGAATTGCTTGGAGCTTGGATTCAGCAGGGTAGATGCCTTGAGCATCGATTCTGAAGCCTAAGAATTCAGTGAAAGTGACTTCAATTTTACATTTATCTTGCTTCAGTTTCAGACCCGCTTGGCAGAAATGAAGCAAGACAGCCCTTAATCTTTCAGCTAAGTTTAGAGATGACTCTCCAGCAATGAGGATGTCATCGAAGTAGGGACAGACCCCAGGAATACCAAAGAGCATGCGCTCCATTACACTTTGGAAGATGCCAGGGGCTACATTAACCCCAAACTGCAGTCTTTTGACCTTAAAGGCTCCCCGGCGCGTTACGATTGTTTGAGCCTCAGCAGTTGCCTCATCAACAGGTAACTGTTGGTAGGCCTGTGCCAAATCAAGTTTTGCAAAAAATTGCCCCCCCTTGAGGGAGGCCAGAATGTGGCTAACCACAGGCACTGCATATGCATGCTGTTGCAGCGCTTTATTCAGTGTACATTTATAGTCCGCACAAATTCAGACTTCTCCATTAGCCTTTAGAGGCATTACAATGGGGGTTTCCCATAACTAGAGTCCACAGGTTTTAAGATGCCCTGCTGGAGCAGCTTGTCCAGCTCTGCATCAATTTTGCTTTTGAGAGCGAAAGGCACCCTTCTAGGCTTAATCCTAATGGGTGTGATAGTTGGATCTAAGCGTAAGGCAATGGGAGACCCCTTGTATGAACCAAGCCCTGTGCTAAACACATCAGCAAACTCCTTACAGACTTCTGCAAGGCCTAACGTTTGCAGGCTGTGAAGCCCAGTCACTTAGATTCCAAGGGCCTCGAACCAATTGAATCCAATGAGACTCGTGCAATCACCCCCAACTACCACCACATCTAGTAGGCCTTCAAAAGCCCTACGCTGCACCTTGAGCGTAGCATCCCCCTTCACGCTGACTCTGGAATTCCGGAAGTCAGTGAGAATTAAGTTCGATGGCCTGAGTTTTACTGGTAGGCCACTACTGCTGCAAATCCTTTTGAAGGTGTCATGAGAAATAATTGATAGAGCGGACTCTGTGTCCAACTCCATTGACAAAGGAACCCCCTGCAACTTCACGTCAATTTGAAGCTTTTTTAAAAGTGGCTTATGTGTTCATGTACTTAAAATGCTCCTGCGCGATGCGCAGAAACCCACCCTATGTTGGCTGGGGACCCTGGTACCTTTCTGAAGCAATTCTTTCCTAGGCTGGACCTTCTGGTGACCCAAACAGACGGAGGCAATGTGGCCTTGCCTGCCACGTGCCCGGCAAATGGTGGAGCAGAATCTGCAGTCAGCGCGCTTGTGGTGTCCTCCACACCCAAAACACTGAGGAGATGCTGGGGCCTTGTCTGGACACTCCTTCGGCCTTCTCTCCACTGACTGGTGCAGCCTATCCACCTCCTTTTCAAGATCCTGGTCTGGATCTTCTCGAGCGCCCTCTTGATGGATGGTAACGGTGGCTGGAGGATTTCTGGCGAGCCGCAAGGCCTTCACAGTGCCGCCCACTGCTTCTTCAGCTGCAACCTCCCTCAAGACATCTTGGAACGACACATCTTCCTTGGCGAAGATCTTCTGCTGCAGCTCACGACTTCTTAGGCCACAGACGAAATGGTCCCGCAACCTCTCTTCCAAATCCTTGAATTCACAAGGCCTCGCTGCTTGCCTTAAGGCAGCAATAAAGTCTGCAGCACACTCACCAGGCCTCTGGTCCCTCTGCTCAAATGCATGTTGCCAAGAATCACTGAAAGTTTAGGTTGGAAATGTTCTTTCAGCATCTTCTTTAAATCTGCATAAGACACTGACTCCAAAAGTGCCGGGGCCACCAGATTCTCTGCTATGTCAAATGTTTCCTGTCCACAGACACACAGCAGGGTAGCCGCTTTAAGGCCGTCTTCTCTTATCTGATTAACCCTGAAGTAATTCTCCACTCGCGCCACATACGAATTCCAGCATTCTGGGTGGGCAATATCAAAATCTGACAAACGGCCTATTTTAGACATTGTAGCCTTCTGCAATCCTTGTTAATGCCGTCGCTGCAAACCTATTATTTGGGAAAGGTTCCCTTGCCAAGCTCACTTCCAGCGATGCTGTACTGGCAGGCAGAGTTGCGATGCTGGACACCGAACTTCCCAGGACTTTCTTAGTGAGTCTTCTCTTCTTCCATTGTTAAATGTAGCTTACAGAGATCCCACCCTTGTCGCCACTGTTAGATTGGCAGGCCCAAGGCATTACGAGGAGACGACTCATGTAACAACACAGCTTCTTTATTGATCACTCCACACACTCAGCAACAGAAAAAATGGCGCACAGGCCTTTTATAGTGTCCATGTTCAGGACGTCAGCCAATGAAAACTAGGCTGTTTTTGCGCCTTGTGCATGTACGCAAGGCTGGAGATAGCCAGTCTGGTCTCGGGCAGCCTTGTGGTTTGCCCAGGACCCTTTGCAACATTTCTGAGCCTGCTGAAAGCTTCAGCAGGCTTAGGACATAACACTGACTGTTAGGAGGTTTTTTCTTAATTCTAGGTTGCTTCTCTCCTTGATTATTTTCCATCCATTGTTTCTTGTTTTGCCTTTTGGTGCTTTGGAAAATAAGTTGTTCCCCCTGTTCTTTGTGGCAGCCCCTCAAATACTGGAATACTGCTATCATGTCGCTCCTAGACCTTCTGTTTGCTAGACTGGCCATACCCAATTCCTGTAATGGCTCTTCATATGTTTTTGTCTCCAGGCCCTTAATCATGTTAGTTGCTCTTCTTTGTGCTTTTTCCCAAAGTCTCAATATCTTTTTTGTAATGTAGTGACCCAAACTGGATGCATATTCCAGGTGCGGTCTTACTAAAGATTTATAAAGCGGTACTAATACTTCACATGATTTTGATTCTATGCCTCTGTTTATACAACCAAAGATTGTATTAGTTTTTTTTTGCTGTTGCCACACACTGCTGGCTCATGTTTAAGTGATCTTCCACTAGGACCCTATGATCCCTCTCAAAGTTATTGTTTTTAAGTCAGGTTTCGCCTAATCTGTACTTATACCTTTGGTTTTTCCTGCCTAAGTGTAAAACCTTGCTTTTCGCCACATTAAATTTCATGTTGTTGGATAGGGCCCATTGTTCAAGTCTGACAAGATCTTTTTGAATCCTGAGCTTGTCTTTTGGGGTGTTGGCTATTTCTGCCAGCTTAGTGTCATTTGCATATTTGATAGGTTCCCCTTCTACTTCCTCATCTAAGTCATTTATGAAGATACTGAAGAGTATTTAACTTAAGATGGAACTTCCTGGCACCCCACTTCTTACTTCCCGCCATATAGATGTAGTACCGTTAAGGACTACTCTTTGAGTATGGTTTGTTAGCCAGTTACAAATCCATCTGGTGGTTATGCCGTCTATTCCATATTTTTCTAATTTACCAAGATGTAGGCTGTGGTCTACTTTGTTGAAAGCCTTGTTGAAGTCTAAGTATACTATGTCCACAGAATTTTGCTGGTCTACTAATTTAACAAAGTAAAATAAAATCTATAAAATCTTATGCAATGATAAATGAATTAGTTTTGAATCTTTGTGGAAATTTGCATTGTTTTGCAGCTTAATTTAAGAAATTTAATGTAATTTCATATTGCAGTCAGTACCTGGTATGACTTAACAGCTTCTTTCTCTCTTCTAATGGAGTCATAGTTCCCATTGGATGATGTAAAAAGACAAAAAGATAGATTAATCCAATGGATTACAATATTACAATTACAATTATTAATATAAGCATTAGTTAAAAATAGCAGCCATTCTGATGTAAATATTTATATCACATATTCTCCTCTTCAAGTTCAGGGAACCTTTCTTTGTTATTTCTGTAATAAGTTTTATTATTCTTCTCTGCTAGGTAGCACAATAATTTTCTAGAAAGGAAATTTTACAGAACATTTAGTTAATCATGTCAGTTGCTCCTCTGCTAACTAGCCAAACTGTGTTAGGGAGAAAAAAGACAGACTTTTGGATGGACCCATATTAATACACTGAACATGGTAGAGTCATCATGGTTAATTTAAACTTAGCCATTCCCATTGATTGGAGGGTCAGTTACTAGTAATAGCACTTACATTCCTATACCACTCCATTATAGTTTACAGCCCTCTCTAAGCAGTTTACAGAGTCAGCATATTGCCCCCAACAATTTGGGTCCTCATTTTACCAACCTTGGAAGGATGGAAGGCTGAGTCAACCTTGAGCCGTTCAGGATCAAACTCCTGGCAATGGACAGTTAGTCTGCCATACTCCATTCTATCCACTGGGCCACCATGACTCTCTAAGCAACATTATGCTGCTTGTTTACAGGAAACACAAATTCTGAAGAATTCTGGATGACTATGCCATATGAATACATTGTTTTGGCTCACTAAAAGGGTTATTCTAATGTCAGTGTTGGATTTTTTTAGGTCAATACAATGCTAGTAGTGAACTTACAATTATGTGGTTTTGAACTACAGACTACAATTGAGCCCAAACTTTCTGTTGCTAAGGAAGACAGTAGTTAAGTGAGTTTTGCACTATTTTATAACCCCCAATTGGATAATATAAATCTTCTTACCTCTTTTGCCAAGACGCTTAATTGCTAGAACTATCAGACCCCCAGAGATCATAACAGCAATAAGGGATGCTGTGATTCCCCCAGTATAAAGCAAAAGTTGCTTTAGGTAAATGGCAGCATTTTCTGAAATTTAATATATTAGAAATAAAATAAGTCAACTAAAAAGTACATTCTTCTCTTGTAAGACTCCAATATTCTAATATTGGCTCTATAGCTCTACAGATCTCCATTTGTTTACCTCAGATCTAAATACCCTTGACCTGAGAATCTGAACAATGCCTCACATTCTTTGTATACTTGGAAGTAACATTATGAGGAAATGCGCCAAGCTAAACTTTCTGAGAAAAATGGAAGAAATTGGGGGTGGATGAGTGGGAAAGATATTTTTTTAAAAAAACTTCATCTTATCTTTATTAGTCATTTTAGAGAAATAAATATCACAGCAAAATAATGCTATGGTTTTAAATATATTGATTAGTAAGTGCTTTCTTGTGATCACTATGTCAAAAGAAACATGTTAAGTTCTTATAAATTAAAGACTTCAGTTTTGAAATGTTGTCTACATGCTTTATTAAGAAAGGAGACAATAACAGCAGCTGTAAAACATAGAGACTGTTGTGAAAGTAAATATAAATTACTTTTTCTCTAAAAACAATTAGAGTAAACCAGCAGAGGGCAGCACTAATACACACTTCTTTGGTAGAAGTCCTATCCCACCCACTACAGAATTGTTTTGCAACTATTTTTTGAAATTATTTTAGTAAGATTAAAAGAAAAATGTATATTGGACTACTGTATTGTGATCCTTAAAAAAAATTAAGTAGGCACCAAAACAGAATAACTGAGGAAATGTCAGCAACCACTGACCCAGTGTTGGCTTAATGGAGCAGATGATTCTCATGCAAATTGCAGTTTGCATAGAAAGAGATCTTGGTACCTTGACAAACGGGCATCTCAGCAGACCATCGACCATCAGGTTGGCACTGCGTCCTACTTGTTCCATTGAGAATGAAGCCCTCCATGCAGTAGAAGTGACATGCAGAGCTGTAACTGAAGTGGCTCCAGGGATGGGAGCAGTTCTTTTTCATATTCTCCGCCTCTTTAAGGGGGGGACACTTTATGGCTGTGGGGCAGGAATTAAAATTAAGAAAAGTAGAGTACATCACAGGTTCTTTTAGAGCTGGAGAAAGGCTGATCAAATGATCACAACGTGAAGAAACGTCACAATGTTGGTTGTAGCTTACTGAAAAAGGGCTTTTGCAGATGGTCTTACTGCAAGGTGAAGATGAAAAATGTTAGATGCTCCTTCACAATTAATATAGGAGGAGAACCATGTTGGTCTGTGGTGGCAAAAAAAAATCAGAAGTCTGATAGCACCTTTCTTGTGAAGTGCAGCTCATTTTATCAGATGCACAGAGTGGCTAGATTGATGCAGGATTTAAACTGAGTGAAGCTTTTCTAAAATAGTCATTCTGAAGTCTGCTACTTTATGGAACCATTGAGTGAGAAAGTGTTGTGTTCACAGACATCAAAATTTTTTAGATATTTTCAGAATAGGTTGTTAACATATTAGGTTTTTAATACAGTACAACTATGATATATTGCTTGTAATCTGTTTTATGCATTATCTATCTTCCTTTCACCCACCCCAAACTTAGCCCAGTTTAAATCCTACATCTGTCTGATCATTTTGTGCTTCTGCTGAAGTAAGTTTGAGCTCACAAAATCATATAGCTGTTAATAATATTTGTTAATTGGAAAAGGTGCTACCAGACTCCTGTTTTTTGCCTTCAGTTACACACATTATAACCATGTGGCATGAAACCAAGAAGGAGCAGAAAAGTCTCCCATATGTCACAGGAAGTGGAATAGGAAACCATCTTAATATATTTTGTTCATGTACGTTCATTTATTAAACAATTTCTCCAATAGAAGAGAAGCTCAGCATTGAACTGTGGAATTGTTTGTTCTCTCTGAGCTTAGTTGTTTACTTGCAGATGTTTCCCTCCTGCATTTCAAGCAGTATATAGCACTCAATGTGGTAAGTTCTCTGACCTTCACAAAACGGTGCAAATCCTGTCCACTCTCCTGTGGCCGTACAGTTAAGCCTTTTGGATCCAATTTTTTTGAAACCCATGTCACAGGAGAAGATGCAAGTGGAGTTATATGTGAAGTTTCCATAAGATTGAGAACATTTGAGCTGTCCATTCTTTGGAGCCTGCAATTCAGGACACTTGAGAGCTGGCGAAAAACAAATTGAAACCTTTAGGGGAAAGATCTACACATGTTGCAGAAAGAAGCAGGAGGAAGAAAATATTAAGCAGTTAATAACAGAAAGAGTAATGAAGGAGAAGGCCTTTAGTGACTGATGAGCTACTGCACATTAAATTCACAAACTAGAAACATCTGGGAATATTAGATGCTAGGTCAAAAAAATAACACTAAGCTTGCTTATGTGTTTTAAGATTTTTAAATTATTTGCATCATTTCTGCAGAAAGTTCATATTCTACCTATCATTTATTATTTAATTTGATTGTGGGAGAGCACTGCTTCTTTGGTGCTAAATGCTTGAGCATCTATTATATCTGTAGCTTATTCACTAGGATTGTTTCTTTATGGGAGAGAGTGAAAACGGAGGGAAAAAATGAACAATCAATGAAAAATAAATGTGGTATTCTGCATAAAGCATTTGCATATGTACTTTGGTGTATTACTTCATATTATTATATTCTGATTTTTATTATGTCAGGCACCCAGAGTCACTGGGAGGTGGGTGGTTTCTAAATCCAATAAATTTTTTAAAAATGATGTATATGCTTGTAATAAACTAAACATACAGAAAGTGTTTCTGTTGCTAAGGTGCGGAAAGGTATCAAATTTGTTGTCTCTGCTACTTGTTTGGAATTATAAACCAAGAAGCCTGTTCAAACAGGCAGTGCGCGGTAAGTGCAAACTATGTTATGTAGCTTTATATCTGTCAAAGACTACAAAAATAAGGCCAGAGGCATTATAAGATAGGTAGAAATCGGGAAAATTGACTTACTGAAAATTAAACACGTCTTTCATTTTTTTTGCAATTTTCAACAAATTATATTTTTCACCTTCTGAAGCTCCTATGACTTTACCACCTTTAAAAATAAGGCTACATTCAATTTGGAGATGAACCACCATTATAGAGATTGAGAAATTCTAGCCTTCAACCCACATTGTTTCCTAAAGCCTACCTTCACAGATGGGTGTATCTCCAGTCCAATTTCCCTGATCTGTGCAATTCAGCTTCTCGGATCCAGCTAATTCAAACCCAGAGTTGCAGGAGAACATGCAGCTGGAGTAATATGCAAAATGTCCATAAGGATTAGAGCAATTTTCTTTGCCATTCTCTGGGTTTTTCAGTGGCGGACATTGGACAGCTAAAATAGGTACAAGCACAAATTTTAAAAGTATATTATCATCTTGGATGAATCAAGTATGTTCTCACAGGTAATCAACTAGTTCCATACTGTAAAAAGGCAGTTATGCTGCTTTCTGCTCCTGTCTTTCATCAACAATAAGTGATTTTAGAATTACACTTTTATAGAGTCAGTTTTCTTTTGAAGATACAGCATTGCAGATTTATTGTATTTTAACTATTTCTATTAATTTGCAAGTTGATTAGAAGGAAACAGGCACATTTAGACTAATTATTGAAGTGTTATCACCTCTTCTGAAAGTAAGCCCCTCGCAGTGCTTGAAGGCTCACAAAGCTATGTAATGCTTCCCAGTCTGGTGGTAAACTCTATCATCTTTTTTTGTCATCTTCTGTTAAACCAATTTGTTTCATCTCTCACCTGGATAAATAGCAATGCATTCAGTCACTAGCCAACACTAGTTTTAAAGCCACTAAGACATGCAGACTATAAGAAATGGAATGTTGTTGAAAAGGGACCTCCTCCTTTCCATCCAAAGCATTCATTGAAAATGGGAAAGAATATTGGCACATAAACTCCATGGACTTCATTGTCTACACATTAATGCTTCTAGCATGGAAATAGAACAAGTATTGAAGAGCAAATATGATTTAGTAGACATAATGAAGACAGGCTAGGCTGACTACTCTGGCTGAAATAAACACTGAAGTGTATTATTTATTGAAAGGGACTGATGCCAAGTCTTTAAAGGTTTAATTGATTAAAACCAACAATTCAGTTAAACTTCAAATTGAATCAGTAATAACAGCAAGGCCTGTAGTATCAATATTAAATGCATTTGGAGACTATTAACAAATGGGCTGCTGCATTCAGGATCAGATATAATTTATAAGTGGTCTTTAAAGACAGCCCCAAGTAGTCTATATGGGTGGTGATGAAGACATAAGTTACTGCAGCTAAATCCTCCTATAGCATGTAAGGT
Organism: Bothrops alternatus; assembly: GCA_034064705.1. Taxonomy (NCBI): domain Eukaryota; kingdom Metazoa; phylum Chordata; class Lepidosauria; order Squamata; family Viperidae; genus Bothrops; species Bothrops alternatus. The sequence continues at coordinate 4,571,563 of JARGCV010000145.1, read as the reverse complement.
TGATGCTCCAGTTCAGCTAAGCAAAATCCTTCTAGACATAGTTTCCATCTCCTCTTCATGCACCTGCCCATAAGTCCAGAAGAATTCTGAAATGGACAATCTATAATTTCACAGGTGGCACTTGCTCATCCAGAGGCACCGTTGGGATTTGTAGTGAACCAATGCACAAATAACAACTCTGTCCATTCAACTTTAGCCCATTTACTCCCATCCAGACCTTTGCAGTCTCTATAGACACCAGGATAAAACATCAACAGCATCTCTCCTATAGCCTGGGGTAGCAATGTATAATTGGGTATCATCAGCTGATAGTAATGATACTGCACCCAACTATTGGATCATTCCTCCAGTAGTTTCATGAAGATATTAAGAAACGGGAATGAAATCTGACATCTCTGGTACCCCATAAATCCAGGGCCACCCCTTCATTTCCCAAAGTAACAGATTAGAACCTCCATTGAGGAAGAAGAGGAATTATTGCAAAATAGCATTCCTGTCCCCAACCACTGCAAGCAAAATATTATGACAGATCAAATAAAAAGCCATAAAGAGCCTTAAAAGGACTAGGCAAGGAACACTACCTCCAATGAGATCATCTAGAAGAGTGACAAAAGTCATCTTTGTCTTCTATCTGGGTCTGAACTTTGATTGAAAAGAATACAGATAATCTGCTTCTTCTAGGGTGCTATGCACTTGAACCATCACCGCTGATTCAACAATCTTTTCTAAAAAGGAGGGCTTTCTAGGATCACAGGAAATAGATGTGGCCTTTTCAAAAGACAGCACTTCATAGCCTCCTTCAGGAAGCGCCCCCTCACTTAGGGAGGAATTAGCAAAGTAACATATTCAAGTGATCACCTTTATTCCTTGCCACAATCAGGATGAACAGAGGTTCACATTATATGTTTGAAGGACAATCTAGAAAATACCCTATCCACTTCTTTGAAGGTAAAGAATCAAAAGAAATCCCAGATAATATGGCAATATGGCAAAAATCTCTGCCCATGAGAAAAGATTTTGATGAATATCAGCAACTGTTGAACCAGTATGCCAATTGGTCAAAATGCTCAGGCAAGAGTTGGTTACCCTAAACAAGGTTGCTGGGTGATAACTTGACAATGCAATAAGGAGAAGTGAGCCCACTTTGCCTCCCTTATCTTCACAGTGTAGGCTGCATGATCAGATTCACTTTAGTTTTTCTCTACAGATGTGCCAAGCATTGCATCTGACATTTCATTTCTCAGGTGGCATCAGAAAGTTTCTGTATCCTTACTCAGAAAGTGTACTTAATACTGACCTTTACAGAAAGGCATTTGTTGAGTCCAGTTTCCTAATGCTGTGCAATCAAGTGTTGCCAGCCCAACCAGCTGAAAACCGGCATTGCAGGAAAAGTTGCAAGTGGAGCCATATGCAAAATGACTATGAGGATGAAGACACTTTAAATGGCCATTTGCTGGCCTGTGTAGAAATGGGCACTTGGCAGCTGAAATGAACAAAGAACAAGCTGTGGCTATAATAAGCTGTACATATCCATTATATGTGCGTGCTTAACAAAGGTGATATAGGTAGTCCTCAACTTATGATCACAATTGAGCCCAAAATTTATATTGCTAAGTGAGACAACTAAGTGAGTTTTGCCCCATTTTATGACCTTTCTTGACACAGATGTTAAGTGAGTCACTGCAGTTGTTAAGTTAATAACACAGTTGTTAAGAGAATCTGTCTTCCCCATTGATTTTGCATGTCAGAAGTTTGCAAAAGGGGATCACATGACCCTGGGACACTGCAACTGTCATGAATCAGTTGCCAAGGGTCTGAATTTTGATCATATGATGATGGGGATGCTGCAATGGTTGCTGCAATGGTTGTAAGTGTGAAAAACAATCATAAGTCATTTTTTCCAGTGACATTATAACTTCGAACAGTCACTAAACAAACTATTGTAAGTCGAGGACTACCTGTGTAATGTTGGACACTCAGCAATTGAAACTGAGAACGTGTATAATTATTACATAGACATATAAGCACACACACAAACACACATATACATGATATAGTATTCTTATAAAAAATGTTTACCACAGATGATGTTTTCTTAAAATGAAGAAAGTAGAATTCATTATACATGATTCAGAGCTTAATACAGTTGAAATAGAATTCTATCCAAAACTTGAGGCAGTGGTACCATTCTTCACAACTAAAGTTTAAGATCCTTTTAACGAGAAATATCTCTACTGAAAATAGGACCATGATTTCAGCAGGCAAAACATCAGCTCTATTCCGTTTCATCTTAGTGTTTATATAAGAGACCACTTTGAAAAAAGGCTATAGTTCTGAATGATTATGTCCCATTTCTTATCATTGTTGGGAGGTGGAGTGGATGATTGAAAGCAAAAATCACACATTCTAGCTATTTCACTTGTCCCCACAGTAGTTACAATCATCTGTGCAAAGCCATTCTTCCATTGATTATGCTTATCAACATAAGGATACTTATTGGGGCAATGTTCAAATACTAGTATTATTAAAATCATTGCCACTGTGAATAGCTTTTCCAGCCACAAGAATTATTTTTGCTTTTACACTAAAGATGAGCAGTAACTATAGTTCACTCTCTCAAAGTCTGGTATTCCTGTATGTTTACTGGGAAGAAAGGGAAGTATGCAACCTTGTACTGCATTAGAGCAGTATTTCTTAAATGTTTTGCTCTCGGGTCCCCTTCTCACTTTTAAAAAATTGGAGGAATGGTGGACTGAAGAAATCTCTATGAAAGTGGAGCTGATGACTGCAGCAAAGACCAAGGAGCCTGTGAGTAGACCAATTCTTTGGAACCTCTCCAGATAAGGTGAGAATGGCAGATTGCCTACATGTGCTCTGTAGAGCAGCTTCCCATGAAGGGAGTGCAAGACTGCAGGATAGAATAGAATAAAATAGAATATCTTTATTGTCATTGTGTAACTCACAATGAAATTAAATAGTGGTCTCCCAGAATAGCTTTCTTACTTGCAACCATAGTTGGTGCTTTTTAAAGGACACTAAGTTTCCTATAACTCACTTTCTAATCACTTTTGGAAACTACTTTAAATTTAGGCTATTAGAAACCTTCAGAAAAATAAGTCTGAAAACACCCAGTAAGTTTGCATTCAATTCTGAATGAAAGAAAATGTTAACCATAAACTTAAGAATTTAAAGAATTTGAAATAAACAATCAAAAACTAAATAATATTGTGATGTTACAAATTTATAAACAGACTATGGATCAGGTAAATTTGGAGTATAGAAATGTTTACAATAATATTTTGAAATTAATGTTTTAAAACTCAAATTATGAATGACCTTGTGGAAAGAGGGGAAGAGATACTGTCTAGGAAGCAATCAGACAGGAGAGGCAGGAGCCCCCAGTGGTTTAATGATCAAAGAAAGAAATGAAGGGAGGACTCACCCTAATGGATCAAATAGTTAAAAGTAGAGGAGGGAAATTCTGTTAATGTAGCCTTACAATAAAATAGAATTTGTTTATCTGGTTGTGTTTCCTGTCTGGTTTACCTGGAAGGGCAGACATCAATGTTACCTTCCTTTTTCCATCTCCTTCCTCCACTGATAAAAATCTGTACTAAATAAAGTAATTGTTTGTTTCTAGTTTAGTAGATAAAAGTCTGTTTCTTGTTTTACATTACCATCTATACAGCACTGCCTTCTCTGTATAACTGCCAAGATTGTATTATCTATTTACCTTCACAACTGGGTGTGGCTGCAGTCCACTTTCCCAAATCTGTGCACTGAAGTTGATTGGTTCCAATGCGTACAAAACCCATATCACAGGAGAAGGCACAGCTGGAATTATAAGCAAAACTTCCATGTGGATGAGAACAATTTATTTCTCCATTCTGAGGAGCATCCAGGTTTGGGCATTCAATAACTAGAATGAGAGAGATTGTTGGTAAAAGAAAGAATTATGACAGCCAGTCCAATCATTCCAAAAGAAAGTCCAAGAATGAAAGCAATTCTCTTCAGAAAAAAAAGTGGAGACAACTATTCCAGATTACAGTATGGTGGTTAAGTTGAAATTGTCCAAAGTTGAAAGAGCTGACCAATTACAGAAAGTCATTAAATTTCATTGCAGAAAACAGCAACAAAAATCAAGGTGGGGAGAAGGAACATTACCTTGGCATGCTGGTAATGGAGAACTCCAGTGCCTGGTTGCCAAGCAGAAGGTTGTGTTTGCTCCAGCCAAGAGAAAGCCAGGTTCACATACAAACTGACAGGTGGATTGGTAAGCAAACTCTGCAAACGGGTGTGAGCAGGCCATCTCCCCGTTTTTAGGATTCTGTAAATGGTGGCATTGCATAACTGAAATTAAAAACATCCATAGATTTTATAAGGACACTGACTTTCAAGCATGGCTCAGTTTTATGATGGATTTTTCTTAAAAGAAATCATGCTTAGATACTCATTCAGTTATTGCTATACATGCTGCAATTACCCTTGTTGAACAAGGTCCATTCCTAATCTTTCCTGATGTCTGAGCACTCACTTTCACAGCAGGGTGATGTTGTAGTCCAGGGGGCTTCAAACTTTTATGACTTGTGGACTTCAACTCCCAGAATTCCTCAGCCAGGCACACTGAGTTTCACATACAGTTGTGCTTCACAGAGCTTCTCGAGCACTGCTCTCACTAAATTGAAGTGCTCCTCCGTGGTCTCCGTGAAAATCAAAATGTCATTCAGGAAGACCAAAACTCCTTTATATAAATGTCATGCAAGACCTCATTTATCAGCTGCATGAACACTACCAGGGCTCCCTGTGGTCCAGAAGGAGGACCCAGAACTGGAAACAGCCCAGGGGACAATTAAAAGCAGTCTTCCACTCATCCCCCTTCTTCATCCACACCTGATAATAAGCTTCCCTCAGGTCCAATTTCTTGAAGATTCTCCCCTTGGCCATTCTCATTGGCAGCAGGGTGTATATGTTCTCTATGCAAATAGCATTTAGCCCCCAGGGATCGACACACAATCTCAGGAAGCCATCTTTCTTTTCTCTGAAAGGCACTGGTGCAGCTACAATGGATGCTGCGGCCATCATTGCAGATATCCCTGATGCAAGGGATTGTTCCCCCTTGGCTGACCAGTTATGCATTCCCAACTCCTGGAAACTTCCTCTCAAGTGGTCGAGTGCTGAGTCAGGCACTGCAGCCAGACAACCTTGAACTGTGGGGTTGTCCCACTTCATGGCTTGTTAAGCTTGGCTCTGTCTTGGGTGTCATTAAAACCTGGAGGGGGCCCTTTCTCCTCAGGGGGAATCCTTCCTCCGCTCTTCCAGTGCTGTGGAGGGAGGCATTCCCTTTCGGGCAGGCACTGAACTCCATCTGATTGGCCTGGGCCCCCTGCTGGGTTCCTGAGGCCTTGGGCTCTCCTTTTGGCCTGATCCCCTTCTTCTCCAGGTTCTTCCCAGGGAGGGACATGTTTGCAAAATCTACATAGATGGCTTTCTCTGGGTAGACTGCTATTGCAGATCCAGCTTAATATCACCCGCACTTCCCTTCCCCCCTTTTCTATGGCAGGCTGCCAGTGGCAAATAGGTTTCAGCACAGCTTAGCAGCAGCCCTGACATGATGGCAAAAGAAGGAAAGCATTATTGTATCCACCACTCATTCTTCTACCTTTGTGAAGGGAAAGATACAGACATATAGTGAAGCCTGAGAACTTAGTCATAGTATGCAGAGAAGAAAGCAAGAGGGGCTGTAAGATATGTAAATACATGTATAAAAACATACTATTCTATTGTAGGCTTTCAATCTATCATTTTGATCTGATATTCTTCAAGAAGAGATTTTTCTAAAAACCACATGGTCATTAAGCAAATCTGGCTTTTCCCATTGACTTGATTTGTTTGAAGCTCTCTGGTAAGGTCATTAATAGTGATCATGGAATCATGGGACACTGCAATCTTCATACATGCCATTGCCAAGCCCTTGAATTTTGATCACATGAACAATAATTGTAAATGTAAGACCTGAATGTAATCACTTCTTTCAGCATTGTCGCAAGTTCAAATGGTTATAGGTTAAAAAATATCAGCTAATGAATTTTTATTTATCAGGCTCCTGCTAAAGACATAGGAACTCTGCAATTAAATCTTCTAAATGCATGAAAATAATATGCAAATGAGTTAACTGAATAGATTAGCAATAGCTTTCCAGATCATGTATATTTTTGATGTTAGTCTTAATAGCAAAGAATAGCTATTTAGATAACCACTTCAAGCCTCACAAACTGAATATCTGTGTATGTCCTTGTCTGTGCTTGGATTATTAATTTTTGGATGTCTTTAACTTTTGCTTACTTTTATAACATTATGTTCTGTCTAGTGGTTGGGAAATGCTGGGAGGTTTGTTGATGAGGCCAATCAATTCATGACTGCCATAACTCTTTCTGAGCAGACCAGCCTATAACTGCTGCATAACCACAGCTTCCCCCTTCTTAACTGCATGGATGTCATGACATAAACAAACACAAACATTTCCTCATACAAAGAGAACAAAATAACTTAGCAGTATCCCTAACTGGTGTGCAAAATGCAAGAGTGGTTAAGTGGCCACTATGTTCTGACCAGAGAGAAGAAGTAAAATCGAATGAGAAGGTGAGGAAGTGAAGACCTTTGAAATGATGTTACAGGAGGAGCATCTTTTTTGGAAAGGAGAAGCGTTATGGAATAGCCTGGAACTCTGAAAATTGCTGTTTCAGAGTTGACCATTTTCTTCCAAAAGAGATTATCTGCCTCACACTCCAGTGCATGGGAGAAGGATGCTATTACAAATATAGTGAACAGTATTGGCATTGTCATGACAACTTGTGCAATTTGTAACAATGGGGACATAGTAAATCAATCAGAAGGTCTCCTCATCATCTTGCTATGCCTGCTAAATATCACTCAATTCTCATCCCTAACATCAGAATCCCGAAATGGAGATTAAGGAGAAACAGAAAGCCCCAAACCTTGGCAGATTGGCTCTGGCGCACTCCATGTTCCAGACGCTTCACACACAGTGGTCCCTGCTCCATTGATCAGAAAGCCTTCTTGGCATTTAAAGTCGCAACTAGACTGGTAATGAAATTTCCCATGGATATGAATGCAGCTGAAGTTTCCATGTACAGGGATATTTAATGGCTGGCACTGGACAGCTAAGAAAGGAAAGAAAGGCAGGAAAGAAAGAAATCAGGTACAATGCTTTATAACACCACAAAAGATGTAAACATTCTGGAAAAATTGAAATGATGAACAATCATTTTTTAGAAAACTGGAGACAAAACAGAATTATACAAAGAACTTATTTTTAGCACATTTAGCACATATATTATGGCCTTACTTTATAAAATATTATTTCATAGAAGTATATTTAGCCTATAACCGTGGTGGCGAACCTATGGCACGTGTGCCAGAGGCGGCACTCAGAGCCCTCTCTGTGGGCACGTGCGCCATTGCCCTAGTCCACAGGTCGGCAACCCTCGGCTCTGGAGCCGCATGCAGCTCTTTGAGCCTTCCCCTGTGGCTCTCAGCCTCCTCTGCCATTTGAAGAGAGAGACAGAAACAGAGAGAGGCACTTGCGCTTCCCCGCTTCTCTGTCTATCTCTGTCTCTATGTTTGTGTTTGTGTTTGTGTGTGTGTGTGTGTGTGTGTGTAAAAGAGAGTGGACTCACAGTGTTCTCCGAGGAGCTGAATAATTGCTAACAAATAGCTGGTATAGCTATTTCGAGTTTCTTAACTCTCTTCAGCCAGAACTTCTGGCTGAAGAGAGTTAAGAAACTCGAAATAGCTATACCAGCTCTCCCTTATTCTTTGTTAGCAATTTAAATTAAAAACATATATATATGCTGGTTCCTGCGGATGGCTCTGGGTTGAGCTGAAACAGGTAAAAGAAAGAAAGATTTCTTTCTCCCATATTTGGGTTTACAGGGTGCAATTTAAAAAAGAAACACTCGATATAAATCTTCCCTCCCTGATACTGCTGGCAAAGTGAGAGGGAGCCTGTGGCCTAGAGGTTAATACAACTGCCTAACATGCAGACAGCCCAGGTTCGAATCTCATAAGGGTAAGTTCTGGCTGAAGAGAGTTAAGAAACTCGAAAAAGCTATACCAGTTCTCCCTTATTCTTTGTTAGCAATTTAAATTAAAAACATATATATATATACTGGTTCCTGCAGATGGCTCTGGGTTGAGCTGAAACAGGTAAAAGAAAGAAAGATTTCTTTCTCCCATATTTGGGTTTACAGGGTGCAATTTAAAAAAGAAACACTCGATATAAATCTTCCCTCCCTGATACTGCTGGCAAAGTGAGAGGGAGCCTGTGGCCTAGAGGTTAATACAACTGCCTAACATGCAGACAGCCCAGGTTCGAATCTCATAAGGGTAAGTTCTGGCTGAAGAGAGTTAAGAAACTTGAAATAGCTATACCAGTTCTCCCTTATTCTTTGTTAGCAATTTAAATTAAAAACATATATATATATATATACTGGTTCCTGCGGATGGCTCTGGGTTGAGCTGAAACAGGTAAAAGAAAGAAAGATTTCTTTCTCCCAAATATATATACGGTATATATATATATATGTTTTCTGAGGTTTTCGCGGGTGTTTGTATGTAGGTCTTTGGTTCTTCGGGTTTTCTCCCACGTAGAACCCGAAGAACCAAAGACATATATGTGTGTGTGTGTGTGTGTGTGTGTGTGTGTGTGTGTGTGTGTGTGTAAAAGGTAAAAAAGGATATATGCAGTGTTATCTTCCTTTTAGATATCAAAAGGGTTTTGCGGCTCCCAGTGTTTTCTTTTGGGTGGGAAACGGGTCCAAGTGGCTCTTTGAGTGTTTTGGGTTGCCTACCCCTGCCCTAGTCCTAGGCCTTCAGCTGGGTTTTATAAAAGCTTTTTGCTTTAGGCCTCTGCCGCCGTGTGCAAAAAAAAAAAGGTTCAATCAATCGATCAATTTCAACTTCTCGCGGGGAAAAAAAGATCTCGCAAAGTTGGAATTGATTGATTGAACTTTTTAGTCCAACCCAGTCTGTTGGTATGACCGCAGCCATGCCCACCCAATGGGCCACGCCCACCTAATTGTCCACACCCACCCAATGGGCCACACCCACCCGGCACCCAATGATACATAAGTGGGTTTTGGGTTGCAGTTTGGGCATTCGGTCTCTAAAAAGTTCGCCATCATTGGCCTATAACATACAAAAGTATAACTTTATTATTAATATATATATATTATTTTTGTTACAAATGGAACTGCAAGCTGCTGAATTTTACACAATACAGCATCATTTCATCCATATTGGGAAAGATACAGACACACAGTGAAGCCTGGGGACACAGTCATGGTACGTAGAGAAGGAAATAAGAAGGGCTGTAAGACATGTAAGCATATGTATAAAAACATACTATTCTATCATAAAATTCAAGATACCTTCAAGGACCTACTTCAGCTAAGCCACCCAAGAAAGCAGAACTCTTGAAACAAATATTGTCTCAAAAGGAAACTTTTATTAGGGGCTAGTGATAGGAATCAAGGCGAAATCTGAGAGAAAAAGCTGTGAAGCGATATATTAAAAGTAGTATTCAGGCTTCTTGTTTTGACGTCATGGAGAAATGGATGCAGGAAGATGGGACTCCATCTTTCGCATTTGATTTCACCCCACTGGGGGACCCTGGAAAGGGTCAAAAGTCACACAATAGAGGCGACAAGTAAGGAGGGGACCCTCACTGATCATGGGGGGGTGGGGGCAGCAGCCCTCCTGTTTGATCCAAAGAAGCCCTCCAAACCTGTGGGGGGAAGACTGGCTACATTCGCGTAGTCAGTCCTAAACTGCTGACAGCAGAAGACAATAAGCACCAACAAGCAACATTATAGCAATGTGGATGAAGCTGGGTGAGACCTGATCCTCTCTTTATGATTTTAAGACCTCTTCCTGAAAAACTGCCCAAAGCACTCCCTCCGATGAGGTTTGTGGTCGTGCCTCATCATCAGTGTGGTTTGGGTTTGCTTTTTGTGTGGATGTGTGGTGGTGACATCCTGTGTGGTTTTCATGAGTGTGGGTCTGGTGTCATTCTTTGTGTTAGGGACTCGTTTGTCAATAAGGGTGAGTTTCCAAATGGCTGGTAGGTGGTATCATCTCATTTATTCATGCTGTGTGGGCATTTTTCTATCTCGATGGCTTCTCTGATTATTCTGTTATTAAAGTGTTCAGTTTTGGTGATAGTTCTGGTCTTTTTAAAGTCAACTTCATGTCCTGTGGCTTTAAGGTGTTGGACCAGGGAAGAAGTTGGTTCCTCTTTTTTGACTGAGTTCTTGTGTTCTTCAATGCGTGCACTTATTCTTCTGTTGGTTTGTCCAATGTATGTGGTGGAGCAAGCGGTGCATGGGATTTCATATACTCCTTGATTTTCTAACTCAGTTTTGTCTTTGGGGTTTCTTAGGATGGTGGATATTTTTTTGTTTGTGCAGAATGCTGTCTTGATGTTGTGTTTGTGGAGGATCTTGCTGATTCTGTCTGTAGTGCTTTTTATGTATGGGAGGAGGGCTTTGCCGTTTTCTTGTTCTCTGTCTTGGATTTTAATGGGGTTTCTTTTTGGATTACGTTAGTAGTCTTATTTCTTTGGAATCCGTTGGATGTTAGTACATTAGTGAGAGTGTGTAGTTCGGTTTTTAGGTGTTGTTTGTCAGCTAAGCGTTTTGTTCTGGAGATGAGTGTCTTGGCTACGGAGTTGATCTGTGCTGGGTGGTGGTGTGAGAGTGCATGCAGATAGCGGTTTGTGTGTGTTTTCTTCTGGTAGATGGTGTGTCCTAGGGACCCATTGGATTTCTTGTAGACTAAGACAGCCAGGAAGGGAAGTTGGTTATTAGCTTCTGTTTCCATGGTGAACTGTATTTTGGGGTGTAGGCTGTTGAGGTGTGTGAGGAAGTTGTCCAGTTTTTCTTTCCCATGTGGCCAGATTATGAAGGTGTTGTCTACGTATCTGAGCCAGAGTTTGGATTTGTGATCAGATTTTTCTAGAGCTTGGGTTTCAAAGTGTGCCATGTAGAGGTTTGCAATGACAGGTGAGAGAGGTGATCCCATGGGTGCTCCTTCTATTTGTTTGTATTTTTGTCCGTTATAGATGAAGTATGTGTTGGATAGGCAGTGGTTGGTCAGATCTAGAATGTGTTTGGGGGGGTTATATTTGTTTCGGATAGCTGTCAAGGCTTCTTTGATTGGCACTTGGGTGAAGAGGGATATGACATCAAAGCTAACGAGTAGGTCGCTGGGCTGTAAGTTTTGTTTCTTTATGATCTCTAGGAACTGGAATGAGTTTTTTGCATGTGAGGTGATGGATTCTGCAAAGGGCTGTAGTTGTTTGGTGAGAAATTTGGCTAGGTTTTGTAGAGGTGAGCCTATGGAGCTCACTATGGGTTTAAGTGGGGTTCCTTCTTTGTGTATCTTGGGGAGACCATAGAGCTTAGGGCATCTGGATAATTTCTCTCTGGGAATGATTCTTTGCTGGATCTCTTCGCTAATGGGTGAGGCTTTTATTTTGGATCCAGTGTTTTTTTCCAGGTAGGTAGTGGGATCTGTGTTTAGGGGTTTGTATGTGGAGTCTTGGAGTAGGTTGGTTAATTTGGTTTGGTAGTCAGATGTGTTCAACCGCCACAAATAACACCTAAAAACCGAACTACACACTCTCACTAATGTACTAACATCCAACGGATTCCAAAGAAATAAGACTACTAACCTAATCCAAAAAGAAGCCCCCACTAAAATCCAAGACAGAGAACAAGAAAACGGCAAAGCCCTCCTCCCATACATAAAAGGCACCACAGACAGAATCAGCAAGATCCTCCACAAACACAACATCAAGACAGCATTCTGCACAAGCAGAAAAATATCCACCATCCTAAGAAACCCCAAAGACAAAATTGAGTTAGAAAATCAAGGCATATATGAAACCCCATGCACTGCTTGCCCCACCACATACATTTATTTTATTTTTATTTTATTTTTCGGATTTGTATGCTGCTCCTCTCCGCAGACTCGGAGCGGCTCACAACATACAAATAAATAATTCAATATAAATCTGAAAAAAACATTAAAAATAAACCCCACACATACTCCTCAGTCACACCACAATCAACAATCATCCCCAGGCCTGCCGGCAGAGGTAGGTTTTTAAATTCTTTCGGAAGGCCGGGAGAGTCGGAGAAACGCGGACTTCAGGAGGTAGTTGGTTCCAGAGGGTGGGCGCCACAACAGAGAAGGCCCTCCCCCTAGGGCCCGCCAGACGACATTGTTTCGCTGACGGGACCCGGAGGAGGCCGACCCTGTGCGCTCTCACCGTTCGAAGGGAAGTATATGGCAGAAGACGGTCCCGTAAGTATCCTGGTCCCATGCCATGAAGGGCTTTATAGGTAATAACCAACACCTTGAATTGGGCTCTGAGACCAATAGGCAACCAATGCAGCATGCAGAGAGTTGATGAAATGTGAGCACAACGAGGAAGGCCCACAACTGCTCGCGCAGCTGCATTTTGCACTAATTGTAGTCTCCGAACACTCTTCAAGGGTAGCCCCATGTAGAGAGCGTTGCAGTAGTCGATCCTCGAGGTGACAAGGGCATGTGTAACTGTGAGGAGAGACTCCCGATCCAAGTAAGGATGCAACTGGTGCACCAGGCAAACCTGGGCAAATGCCCCCCTCGCCACTGCTGACAAATGATGATCCAATGTCAGCTGTGGATCAAGGAGGACTCCCAAGTTGTGAACCTTCTCTGAGGGGTTTATAGATTCACCCCCCAGGGTAATCGAAGGACAGATAGAAGTGTCCTTGGGGGCCATCACCCACAGCCACTCTGTCTTATTGGGGTTGAGCCTTAATCTGTTAACACCCATCCAAACCCTCACAGCCTCCAGACACCGGCACATCACCTCAACCGCTTCACTGATATGGCCAGGAGTGGAAATGTACAGCTGAGTATAATCAGCATACTGATGGTATCTCACTCCGTGGCAGTGGATGATCTCACCCAGTGGCTTTATGTAAATGTTAAAAAGTAGGGGGGAGAGAACCGACCCCTGAGGCACCCCACATGGGAGTAACCTAGAGGTGGACCTCTGGCCCCCCACAAACACCGACTGCGACCGACCAGTGAGATAGGAGGAGAACCACCGCAATACGGTGTCCCCCACTCCCAATCCCTCCAGCCGGCGCAGAAGGATACCGTGGCCCATGGTATCGAACGCCGCTGAGAGGTCAAGAAGCACCAGGACAGAGGACTGGCCTCTATCCCGGGCCCGCCAGAGATCATCCATCAGAGCGACCAAAGCAGTTTCAGTGCTGTAGCTGGGCCTGAACCCCGACTGCAGAGGGCCCAGATAATCGGCTTTCTCCAGAGACCGCTGGAGCTGATGCGCCACCACCTTCTCGACAACCTTCCCCACAAAGGGAAGGTTGGAGACCGGACGATAGTTGGTCAAAATTACTGGATCCAGGGAAGGCTTCTTGAGGAGGGGGCGCACAAGTGCCTCCTTTAAAGGAGCCGGGAAGGACCCCTCCCTCAAAGAAGCGTTGACAATCTCCTGGATCCAAGTATGTGTCACCACCCTACTGGCCGAAACCAGCCAGGAGGGACACGGGTCCAATAAACAGGTGGCAGAACTTACAGATCCAATGACCCTGTCCACTTCCTCAGGCGTAACAGCCTCAAATTCACCCCAGATGACCGGACAAGAACATGCCCCTGTCCCCTCAACTGAATCATTATCAGTCGACTCTGCTCCACAATTGGAGTCTAGGTTGGCCCGGATCTGAGCCACTTTGTCTGCGAAACAGTTATTAAAGTCCTCGGCACTACCCTGCAAGGGTGGGCCTGGACCCCTTGGGTTAATGAGGGATCGGGTCACCCTGAACAGGGCGGCCGGACGAGATTCCGCAGATGCGAACAAAGCAGAAAGATACGAAGATCTTGCCGCCTTAATCGCCTTCAGATAGGATTTAATAAATAAGCTCAATCTGGTTCGGTCAGATCCGGACTTACTTTGTCTCCATCGCTTCTCTAGATGTCTCTTATGGCGCTTCATCCCCCTGAGCTCCTCAGTAAACCAAGGAGACCTCCTGTGGCCAGCACCACGGAGAGGTCGCAAAGGCGCAATCCGGTCAATAGCCCCCTTCGCGGCCGTATTCCATGCCGCTACCAGGGTTTCCGCCAGACTGTGAATGAGGGAGCTCGGTAATTCCCCAAGTGCTGTCTGAAAGCCAATTGGATCCATCAGGCGTCTGGGGCGGAACCACCTAATCGGTTCCGCCTCCCTGCGGGGAAGGATTGGGGCCATAAAATTCAGTCGAAGCAGAAAATGATCGGTCCATGACAAAGGCAAGATATCTAAGCCCCTTAAAACCAGATCATTACCCAACTGCCCCGAAAGGAAAACCATATCCGGGGCGTGTCCACGCTCATGCGTCGGATCCTGCACTACTTGGGTCAGGTCCATGGTTGTCATGGTGGCCATGAACTCCTGTGCCAATCCCGAGGATTCGCCAAGCGACGGCAGATTGAAGTCCCCCAAGACTATAAGCCTGGGGAGCTCCACCGCCAGCCCAGCAACCTTCTCGAGTAGCACAGGCAGGGCTGATGCCACGCAGCTGGGAGGCAGGTACGTAAGCAGTAAGCCCACCTGGATCTTTAGGTCCAGCGTCATAAGGATGGACTTGCAACCCAGAATTTCGTAAACAGTGAGTCTACGTAGACTGAAGTTCTCCCGGGCCAAAATAGCCACTCCTCCCCCCCTTCCCTGGGGTCGCAGCTGATGCCATACCTGATAACCTGATGGGCACATGCCCGTGAGGGGAACTCCCCCCTCAGGGCCCAACCAGGGACAAACCAATAGAAGAATAAATCACACGCACTGAAGAACACAAGAACTCAGTCAAAAAAGAGGAACCAACTTCTTCCCTGGTCCAACACCTTAAAGCCACAGGACATGAAATTGACTTTAAAAAGACCAGAACTATTGCCAAAACTGAACGCGGGAGAAAACCCGAATAACCAAAGACCTACATATATATGTATGTATGTATGTATGTATGTATGTATGTATGTATGTATGTATGTATATGTATATGCCTTGGAAATTTGGGGACTAAAGGTGCTTTTAAGACCTTTTAAAAAAAAAAAAAAAAGAGAGAGAGAGAGAGAGAGAGAGAGAGAGAGAGAGAGACTTGAAAAGTCTGCAATATAAGTTTTGGATTTAAAAAATAAAAAACTGGAAAATGGTATCAGTGACATCTAGTGGTGAATCTATAGCACTACAACTTATTATTCATGAAAGAAACCTGGCTTGAAGCCCAGATTTAGATAAGACTCTGGTTGGCCTTGGAAGCTTCTACTTTTGAAGATTGCAGCTGGAAAAGGCTTGAGGGCTACTTATCTGTGTGGCAGAGACAATAAACTATTCTAAAATTGGCCTGTCTGAACTACGAATGCAAATACTGACTTTCAGAACTGTATTGTGGAACTACTTTCCTGTAGAAGAACACTATTGCCTGATATGATGGAATATTTTGGATTATAAATCTTGACTGATAAACAACTTTTAATGGTTTTTTCTTCTCCCTGGACAGAAAGGATATATTTCTCATTGGACAGAAAAAATTGAATTTTACTTATATTTGCTTAGGGGAGGTTTAAGAAAGGATTGATAAATTGGTAGGATAATCTGAAGCTCCAATGGTAATTAACTGAAACTTCCTAAGTTTTCAAACAGTTTTCTATAAAGGCCATTTACAAAAAATAAAATGGATGTTCCATCCTTAACATTTGTCTCCAGAAGCCTCAGTTTGACATACCACCCAAAAAATACTGATGAATTACAGAAAGAAATTCTCTCCATGTTGAAATTAATACAAGAAACAGTTGCCTTAGCTCGTGATGAGATTAAAAATAACACAAAGGAAATAAAAGAACAATTTTATAATTTAAATCTATAAACCCTGAAAATAATCACAGAGAAGAAACTAGCAACCCAGATAGAAGGAAAACTAGAGAAAGCTGATCCAAATATGGAGTTCCCAAAGGAAAAACCTAACGGCCAGACTCAGACAAATGAAAAATTAGACGACATAATGATAATATTGGAAATGGAAAAGACATTTTATCAACCAAGATTTCAGAGAATACTGGAGGATAAGGAAGGAAAGCCAATAGAATGGAAGATAGAGCTGTTACCAGAAGTGTGGGGAATTAGAGAAGGAGGGAGACTGTTTAATGAATATCAATGGGCTAGCTCAGTGATGGCGAAACTGAGTGCCCAAAAACTGGCTCCACCCCTGTCCCCCACCCCACCTGCCCGCAGGGCCACTTACCACCTCCAGGGCCCACCGCAGATCACCCAGGCAGCTCAGCAGCACCATGGCGGCCATGCCCTCTGCCCGCGTGATGGGCATGAGGGCAGAGTCTTGTCTACACTGCCTGGCTACCATGTCCTTGGCTGCACTGCTCCACATGGGCCATGCTCGGGGGCGACTCTCCTCCAGGGGGGCTGCTGATGAGGGATTCGTGGGGGGAGGCAAGGCTAGGGCAACAGCACGTGTGCCCACAAAGAGGGCTCTGAGTGCCACCTCTGCCAACCGTGCCATAGGTTCGCCACCACTGGCTAGTTCTTCCAAAAATACTTTAATTAAATTGTTTCTTTTGCTCCAAATAATATGCACAAAAATAGAGGAAGAATTATTTGATGATCCAAATGCACTGACTTGGAAAGTTAGTTGGCAAAGGAAGAAAGCTAGAATAAGATGGAAGAAAACAGAAGCTTTGACCTTTTAGAGGGGATATTATATTATCAATTAGATGTTTGAATATGGTTAAGAATAGATTGCTAGAAATATTGTTACAACTAGATGGATAAGATTGGTAATCAGAATATCATATTTTGGCATGAAAAAGGAAATAAGAAAATGCTAAGAAGTTTGAATAAAGGAAGCTTTTGGTTAGCCAAATATAATTTGTTTTGAAACTATAAATGATTGGGATATTTTGAATATGGATGGGAAATTAAAACTGAAAAAAAAGTGAAAATAGGATACTGACTGAATAAATGGATATTGAGTGCAAATGCAATTAAGATATGTTTTGGTTAGAAAAGATATTTTAAACTGATATCATTGTAATAAATGCTGATATTCAACTGTATATCTATTAATAACAATAAGAATTGTATTTGCTTAATGTGAAAAATGTTTATTACCGAAAGAAGAGAGGAGGTATTAGATGGTGTAATATTGGATTTAGTTTGAAGAAGCTTATATGTACCATGGAATTATTAATGGACCCAGTCAACATGTTGTCTATTAAGCACTTGTTTATAAAAATAGAAAATTAATAAAATATTTATATAAAAAGTAGCATTCAATACTCCTCCCCCCCCCAGTGTCCCACTGTTCATTTGAATCCCAGGCAATCCACAATTGGCATCGTGTTTTGGTAACCAATCTTTTTGGTGGGCTCTTCAAAGCCTCTCTCACTTTCAATTTCTTATGGCTCCAAGCACAAACTGTCTCTCTGATAAGGGTGAGACATTCCATCTCCTGGGTGAAGGGCAACAAGTCAACAAAGCAGACAGTGCAAAGCATCCCCAAAGGCTCCCCCCTCCCAACAGAATGGCAGGCAACAAAGAAAGCTACAAAGCTGAAATAACTGCGGATACATTTCTTTGGGGCCTGACAACACCATTTTGATTTGATAATCATTCAAGAAGAGATTTTTTAATTACCTGAAGTCAAAAACTTTTCAACTACTAGACTAGTCAGTTGCCCTCTCCTGTTATGCATAAAAATCAGCTCAAGGATATGTATTGGCTACCAGTTGATGATCATTAGCTAAGGTAGAAATGCTTTCACCACCCCAGAAATTGTGAGGAAGTCAGCTGGTCAGTGGTGGGATTCAAATAATTAAACAACTGGTTCTGTTCATCATCATCACCAGCACGATGCACCTTGCATATTTGTCATCACCGCATTGTTGTCATCACCGGCATGATGCGCGTCACATTGACGTCATCACTGGTGCGACACACCTTGCAGATTTACCCTAACTGGTTCGCCAAATTCAACAAAAAGTTAGGTATCGGTTCTACTGAATCGGTGTGAACCAGCTGAATCCCGACACTGTCTCCACTTTCTCTGAAGATATATCAGGTTCTGGTATCAGGTTGCAAGGACTATTATTTCCAATATCTTAAGCAAAGAGAGCCTTGCTTATTCTAATAAATGACTGGAAGGATGCTAAGAATCAACCTATAACAAATCTAACTTATTTTTCAAATCTGCCTTTAAACAGCTAGCTGTTATTCACTGAGGTAGTAAACCTGCGTGGTGTGAAAGGTCAAAGTACGATATAGATAGTGTAGCATATTTCGGACCTGTCACTATTCGGACACATGGGGGGTGTTACACTATGCAGCATACACAAAACTCCTATCTGTAATTCTTATCAGTATCCTTCTTGTAATAAAAATTCTATTCACAAGAATCCCTTTCCTACCTCTTTCTTGGTTTCCTACATTTTTTCTTTCCTTCAATGCAAATGCTAAGGGTTTAACGAGAATCCATTCCTTTTCCTAAATGTTGAAAGATGAGTTGTTTCTCTTTTTCAAAATAATTTCTACATGGGCAAGAAGGGCCTTAAGAGGAAACTCCCAACCTTGGTAAACTGGGGCTGGGGCTGTCCATTTTCCAGAAGCTGTACACTCAGTGACCTCTTTTCCAAGTAACCGAAAACCCTTGGTGCAAAGAAAAGTGCAGCTGGATTGGTACTGAAATTCCCCATGGGGATGAACACAGGTGGTATTTCCATGAGCAGATGCCTCTAGGGACTGGCACTGAATACATAGACTGGCACTGAATACATACCAGCAAAACATGCATTAAAAGACTGTGCAAAAGATAATACTTTCATCTGATTATATGTTTAGTAAATAGGAATGATAAATTATTACTACATTTCCCAAGGTTCCTACCCTTCCGTCATACCAACATAACAATTTCTCAATGAACCCAGAATTTGTAAAAGGTCTTCATGACACAAATTAACATATTTCAAATATAACTTAATCCTATGCTAGCCACCCATTTTCTTGGAAGTAAAAATTATTGCACCAATTGATTGACTTCTCAAAGCATAGTCCTACCCTATTGAAAGAATCTTTTCCAAATTTAATATACTCACTATTTGTCTATAACACCACAGCGTAATGACGTGTATTTCTAGCCTCCAGGTTCTAAAACAATCGCAACATGTCTTTCTTGTCTTTTGGAGCCTGACATCAGAACAACTAGCGCATTTTGTAACAATGGGGACATAGTAAATCAATCAGAAGGTCTCCTCATCATCTTGCTATGCCTGCCAAATATTACTCAGTTCTCATCCCTAACACCGGAGATTAAGGAGAAACAGAAAGCCCCAAACCTTGGCAGATTGGCTCTGGTGCACTCCATGTTCCAGACGCTTCACATATAGTGGTCCCTGCTCCATTGATCAGAAAGCCTTCTTGGCATTTAAAGTCGCAACTAGACTGGTAATGAAATTCCCCATGGATATGAATGCAGCTGAAGTTTCCATGTACAGGGATATTTAATGGCTGGCACTGGACAGCTAAGGGCAGGAAAGAAAGAAATCAGGTACAATGCTTTGTAACACCACAAAAGATGTAAACATTCTGGATAATTTGAAGTGATAAACAATCCACACAGAAAATTTGAGACAAAACTGAAATATACAGAGCACTTATTTTTAGCACATTTTACATATTTAAGGTGACCAACCGTCCTCCTTTAGGGAGGACAGTCCTCCTTTTGTAAGTTCTGTCCTCTCTCAAAAAGTGTCCTCCTTCATGTCCTCCTTTTCGATATTTGAAGACTAATCTGCAGGCCTTTTTTTTCCCTCATAGAATGCTCAGAACGGCGTTCCAGCACCTTTTTTGATGGGTTTTTTTTTCAACTTTTGCATGAGCTGTGCTACTCCCACTATTGGCTTTCAAAAGCCAATAGGAATTACTGCTGAGCGTGCCAAAACACCTGGCCGGCAAACTTTGCACATGCAAGTTGTCTGTATTATTGTTGCAATGAATAAAATGTTTCTTTTATATACGATATTTTTTCTTCAATTTATTTGTGTCCTCCTTTTCATTGTAAAAAAGTTGGTCACCTTACATATATGTTGTTACTTTATAAAATAGTATGTAAAAGTATATTTAGTATATTAAACACAAAAATATAGTTGTATAATTGTAATTATTTCTTATTGTTGTCACAAATGAGGATGCAAGCTGTTGAATTTTACAGAATCCAGTACAGCCTGTTTAGGAAAGGTAGGTAGGTAAACAGTTAACACTGGATTTCTCACACATCTATTGCCCGTGGTAAAAAAAAAAACTGGCATTCTGGGCCAGAAAAACAGGAACTAAAGATGAATGCAAAACTGGTGGAAAATGAGAAAGTGAAATAAATAAATAGTAATTATTTTAAGAACGTTTTATTTCATATATGCATTGATGTATAATTTTTAAGGCCTACATCAAAATCAAGATACATGGTCGATATATTTCTTCTATTACATGTGTCTTTATACACAGGTTTTCCTTTTAAACAGTTATGATAAGCAAATGGCCCTATCTAATGCATTATACTCACACTGCTGTTTCTATTTATAGCTTAAT
Organism: Bothrops alternatus; assembly: GCA_034064705.1. Lineage (NCBI taxonomy): Eukaryota > Metazoa > Chordata > Lepidosauria > Squamata > Viperidae > Bothrops > Bothrops alternatus. The sequence goes on along the minus strand of JARGCV010000145.1, from coordinate 4,550,841 downwards.
ACCAAATTCAGAGGAGTACAGATAGCAGCAATTTAGTTTACATAGTAGTTTGAGAAATATGTTTTTTTTTAAATTTTCACATTAAAATACAACCTGGATGACTTCCGGTTCCGGTCGCGGCGTCACTAGTTGAGCGGGGAGATTGCTCTCCCTGCCAACTAGTTTTCCCTCCGTCGGCGGACCCTTATGCGGGTCCAAAGTCGCCCTGGAGGGCATGACTTTCCTACGAGGAGGCAGCATTCCAGCAGCGGAGGAGCGGCAGCTCCTCTAGCTGTCCGGACGGAACTCCGAGGGCCGACGGAGAAGAAGGTCAGCCAATAAAATGGCCGATCGCTCTGCAGCAAGAAACTGCAAGTCCAAAGAACATCTAAGCTGCAGACCCACCATGGTGAATCCGGGTGAGACCTTTCCTTTTTTTTCCCTCTCTTCTTCTTCTTCTTTTTTTTTTTTTCCTGTAAGAGCTGTGTTGGAAAGATTTCCCTAGCTTGGAAAGGCAGCCTTTACTCATTGGGGAAGAAAGGAGAACAAAGGAACAAAGTAAAGTTTTAGAAATTACATTGGTTTTTTTCATATAAGTACTTTGGGGTATCAGAAAATCTTTTTTTACGAACTTTATTACTAGCCTATGTTGTTGGGGGTTGTTTTTTTTGAGTAAAGAAAGAAGAATGAAAAGTGAAATCACTTTGGGGGGGAAATGGATTTATTTATTTTTTAGCTTTCTGAGGACATCTACTGGTTAAAAAGTAATATTGCAATTGGAGGGGAGATGATCTTTTTATATGAAAATTAACTGGATGTTTGAATTTTTTTTTCTAAAATGGAGCTGTACTCACATTTAAATTGCAAACTTCTTCTGGAGAAAATTTATGAGACTAAAGAGGAAATATGTGCTATAATGAAAGAGCTTACTACAGAACTAAGAGCCAGAATCTCTTCTTCAAACTTTAAAACTGACTTTCAGACTGCACCTGACTCTTCTATTAAAAGACTCTACAAAAAGAGGACCTAACTGAGAACAAAGAGAAATTGACTCTGCTTTATATGCAACTCAGTTATGGCGTTGAGAATCAGGAAAAGCAAAGACTGGGACTTGGAACTCTAAAGCAACGAGACTTTATGCAAAAAAAAATCAGAAGGCCAATTCAGAGGTCAAGATGGTTCTCACTGATTCAAAAGATATTACAAGCAACAAAGAGAGACTTATCTGTTGGAAAGGAAGCTTTGCTATGGAAACCTACTTGGCATTTGAATAAGATTAGAATAAGATTTTAAAAAAATGAAAGTTAAAGTTTTGAGTAATGGACTAAAGGCAATCTAGAACTATGGACTGACTTAAGGACCTAGATTATAAGTTAGATGTAAGGAAAATGGGATTAATGGAAGATATAAAATTTATCTACATGGAAATTACTGATGATTTACTGGTTTGATGATTAATGAATTGAAATATCTTAAAGTTTGATGTTATCTTATTAGTTTAAAGTTGACTGATGGTTTATATAGCTTTAGGACAGATTAATACTTTAGTTTAAAAAAGAGATATAAGAGAAAAAAGGAGTGACTAATGAAATACATATTAAATCCTTTAAGAATGTATTTGTTCTTTTTTCTTTTCTTTTTGTTTTGTTTTGTTTAGGACAATAGGGTTATTTGTAAGAAAATTATTATGTAATCTTGAACTAACCTAATAAGATGATTTCTGCTTGATAAGATTGATGTCATTGGTTATGACAATTTAATTGGATATGAACTGAATTATGTTTAATGGATTGAAAAAATTTAAGATTTGATTTTATCTGTTAGCTATAAGAGATTGATTAGTTGATAGAATAGATATATATAGAATAGATTAATGTTTTAGTTTAATTAAGGGATATTAGTCAAAGAAGAGTTAAATAAAATTTACAATAAAAACTAAGGTACCAGAATATAGTTGGAAGGAATACCCGAACTGATAGAGTTTGTATTTAAAGTTAATTTGATTATGGTTGTATAAATTTTTTAAAGTGTTAGAAACAGGTATAGGTTGACTAAATTTAAATCAGACTGAACTATTTTAAATAAACTATGCTAGTTAAGGGGAAAGAGAGGGAATATTAGAGGTATTGATTGAAGTATGTATAAATGTTTTGCTTTTGGATGATTGTTTACCCTAACACCATGGTGTGCTTTGAGCATTTTGTTGTAAAAATTAAAGAAACCAATAAATTTTTTGTAAAATAAAAATAAAAATACAACCTAGATAAACTTTGTTTTTATCCCTACTTCTTTTCTAAATAATAAAATACCAAGGATAATTGTCAGATTAGAATTGTACTTGATTCCTAAACACAGCAAGGTTGTAAAAGCCTCCATCCATTTTTACTCAACTAACCTATTCCCAATATATGGCCCTGGCAAGGATCCATTATGCCAACACTTGGCACTAATTATGTTGGGTCATACCTGTACACAGAGGTACTTCTGCTGTCCATTGCCCAGATGACAAACATTGCAGGTTGACTGGGCCAGTTATTGTAAAACCTTTATCACACCTGAAGCTACAATGAGATCTGTAACTGAACTGCTCCAACGGATGAGTGCAATTCATGAGCAGGGCCTGATGGAGAGGGCCAAACAGGTTGCATTTTACAACTAAACAAAGACATGAAAAGATAACATTAAGCCATTATCATCACTGACAAAACTGTTTTTCCTATATTGCAACAAAGGGAGGGAAGTTCTTGAATTCTGCTGAATTCAAGGGCGTGGCATCTAAATTGTCCATTAACACAAAACCTCAACTATTTTAAAAGCTCCTACAAGAATATGACAATTATTTTAATAGCAAGAGGTTTAATTTTCTTGAAAACATGGGTTCATCACTTTCTCTGTTGAATAAAATTGCTGAAAGAAAGACCACTTATAATCTAAAATATTTTAGGACACTTCTTGACAAACCTTTACTCTAAGCCTATAAATCCTACGTTGTCCTGTTGTTTTCAGTAAATTGCTAGACTATTTCTTTAAGTCACTGATATACAAAATAACTTAATAGAAAAACAAATGTTATTACATTGAATAATTTAAAATTCTGATGTATTATCAGACTTAAAGATCTCTAAAGAGAAATTCAACTGCTTATTCAGTGCTAACCATAGGAATCCATGCTCTCTTCCCCCCACAGCACCCCTATGATGTAACCGATGCAGCTTTCCTGATGCTACTTGCAGTGTTTTACAGAATGTTAGCACAGTGAATTCCTTTAAATATTGTTTCAAATAAAATCAATAGGTTTCATCAACACTAAACAAAAATCACAACATAGGAGTTCCCACTCACAAAAGAGAAAACATTTTCTTCCTTTGTGGCCAAGGTCTTCTTGGAAAAATAACTGGGCGACTGTTCAGCCTATTCCCCCAGAGAAAATAATAGAGCTGAAATAGAATGCTTGTAATGCTTTAAAGACTGAGGACCAAAGTGGACGTGACATTTTTCATGTAGTTTGCTCTTGCATGAGGGAATCACACTGATTGTATCAGTACTGTGTCATGGAAACCGGAGTACTTAATTTTGTTATCCTTGCTGAGAACATGCCTCCTCCCCTTATGGTCACTGCCTCTATACCATCTAATCACAATAGGAGGAAAATTTCATTGGTTCCAACAGACTCACCATTTTCACACCAAGGGCCATAAAAACCAGGGTAGCACTGGCAGGTGTAGTTTCCGATGGTCTCCACACATTCACTACGTTCGTTGCAGGAGGAAGGTTGACAAGAAGCTGCATAAAAAATAGAATTGGATTAGAATTATGTAATGAGCTTTTTTTTTTCTTCCATTCAACCATGTCCAATTCCTGGACAGGTCTCTGCAGCTTTTTTAGCAAGGTTTTTCAGAAATGGCTTGCCATTGCCTCCTTCCCAGGGCTGAGGTAAAGTGACTGGCTCAAGGTCACCCAGCTGGCTTTGTACCTAAGAAGGGACTACAATTCATAGTCTCCCCCTCTCTAATTTGATGCCTTAGCCACTACACCAAACTGTCTCTTGTCATGAACATACTAGATATTTAAAACTTCTTTGGCTTCTTTCAATTACAAGAATTCTTTTGGGACAGAAAACCATGTCAATTAAAAAGGGAAATAATCTTATGACCAATTTCTCTTGCATTCAATCCAACATATGATCATTCACAAATGGGATCCATTGTAATGCTGACATATCAAAAGTGATGGTAAATTAGGAAAAAAGGGACTTTGGCATGTATTACCAGTACTTTACCCATAAAAATAATCATTCTCAATTAGCAATATCTGAAAATCAAAAGGTGACAATTTTTTGTTTCATTTCCATTCACTCCCATCAGATTGTGGAACTGCTAGACTTGCACCTATCAAAGATTAATGTGCTGTATGAATACACAACTGTAGTATGAAAGACAATATTTGACATGGCTGTCACAAAAAATAAAGTATGTTACTATTTTTAACCTCACTAATTTCTCTGTTCTCAGAACAGTATGTTTTTGTTCAAGAACATTCTTTAGAAAATTCCATTGCAACTGAACTCTTGCTAGCCATTTTCATGCTTCTTTATTTGTGTTAGAAGCACCTCCAAATTATAGACAAATTAGGTCTATAATTTTCATACTAAGAATACACTTATTTAAACTTTAACATTGAAAATCAATTCCATCTTTGTACTACCAATATTTTATAGTACCTTTGTAGGATCTAGAATTGTTTTGCTGTGTACTTCTATTTCTTTAGATGTACATTCAATAAATGCAATATATCTTTTATTATGCATTTCAGGTAATCCTCAATGTTAATTTCTTCTTTGATTCAAAAATGCCTTCTATTTTATTGTTAATTTTTAAGAAATAATTTCCAACACAATGCTCATTAATGGATACAACATATTTGCTCAGTTCCTAGGAGAGACAAGCTGCTGTTAAAAACAGGGACCGAGATCAGTGAAACAAATGGGAAACAATATTAGAGACTTATGATATGATATGACATTTCCTCTTTTTTCTGTTGATTGCATTATAACACTCAATCCAAGTAAATCCATTTCAAAGTTCATAAATCTTTCTTTTTTTCTTCCCTCATTTCAGTTGCACATGAATATTGGATTCCAGTAGCCTAACCTATGATCATGAGCATTTGTTTTCTCTTTAGAAGAGTGTCATCCCCAGATCCATTTCTCATCACCTCAAGATCCATTTCTACTGGCCTATCACAGAAGAAACCCTGAAATAAATTTCCAGTGCAAAGTCTTCAGTGGGCTTGCAGATTTGGGTGATGCAACCTGCCTACAATCTCAATCTAGCCTTGCAGAGTGAAGTTGACTTGTCAATGTGTTACCAGTTGCTAACAATTTCAAAAATCAGTCTTCCTTTGCAACTATTCCATATAAGCACATCAAAAAGAGTGCTTTGAAGACTACTGGATAAAATATATTCAGGAATTAATTGAAAATGGAATGGCTGGTGATGAGGTAGTATTGCTAGCATTTTCTGTAGAGATTGCAATATTTATCTTGAAGTAACCACACAAAAAAGGTCAACTTAGTTTGGATGTGCATTATATTGATTTTCTTATGACCGTCATGAACTGTTTGGTGTAATTGTTAATGGGCAGACTTACTATTCCAGAATACTTCCAGTGAAGTTATGGGCATATCTATATTGCCTAACTTGCCCCCAGAAATTGTGGGCACTCCATCACTGGGGATTTTTAAGAAGAAACTAGACAGTAACTTGTCTGAGATGGTATAGGTTCTCCTGCTTAAGCAGGGGGCTGGATTAGAAGACCTCCAAGGTCCCTTCCAGCTCTATTCTATTCTATTTAGGCAAGAAAAACCAAATGCACAGGTGCAGAATAGGTGGTACCTTGCTCAATAGTAGTAACTGTGAGAAGGACCGTGGAGTCCTAGTGGACAATCACTTAAGTATGAGTCAGCAGTGTGCAGCAGCCTCCAAAAAAGCCAACACAATCCTAGGTTGCATTATCAGAGAGATAGAATCAAGATCACGGGAAGCATTAGTACCACTTCATAATGCCTTGGTAAGGCCACATTTGGAATATTGCATCCAGTTTTGGTCACCACAATGTAAAAAAGATGTTGAGACTCTGGAAAGAGTGCAGAGAAGAGCAACAAAGATGATTAGTAGGCTGGAGGCTAAAACATACAAAGAACGGTTGCAAGAATTGTGTATGTCTAGTCTAATGAAAAGGACCAGAGATCACATGATAGCAGTGTTCCAATATCTGAGGGGCTGCCACAAAAAAGAGGGGAGTCAACCTATTCTCCAAAGCACCTGAGAACAGAACAAGAATCAACAGATGGAAACTAACCAAGGAGAGAAGCAACCTAGAATTAAGGAGAAATTTCCTGACAGTGAGGACAATTAACCAGTGGAACAAAAGTTGTCTCCAGAAGTTGTGCTGCGCTATCACTGGAGGTTTTTAAGAAGAGATTGGGCAGCCATGTGTCTAAAATGGTCTAGAGCACAGGTCGGCAATGCGGCTCTTTGAGCCTTCTCCTGCGGCTCCCAGACTCCTCTGCCATTTGCAGAGAGAGAGAGAAAGAGAGAGAGAGAGAGAGAGAGAGAGAGAGAGAGAGAGAGAGAGAGAGAGAGAGAGAGAGAGAGAGAGAGAGAGAGAGAGAGAGAGAGAGAGAGGCACTTACACTTCCTCTCTCTCTCTCTCTCTCTCTCTCTCTCTCTCTCTCTCTCTCTCTCTCTCTCTCTCTCTCTCTCTCTCTCTCTCTCTGTGTGTGTGTGTGTGTAAAAAAGAGAGTGGCCTTACCCTGTTCTCCGACAAGCTGACAAGCTTATTGGGCAGGGCTCCCACCTTGGCTGCGTCTCTGCAGGAAGCAGGAAGCAGGAAGGGCAGGAGAGAGCTAGCCTGTTGGAGAAAAGCTTGAAGCCAGCTTGCCAGGTGAGCAGAAGATCAGAGAGAGGGAGAGAGAGAGGGGAGAGAGAAAGAGGGAGAGAGAAAGAGAGAAAGAGAGAGGGAGGGAGAGAGAGAGAGGGAGAGGAAAGAGAGAAAGAGAGAAAGAAGGAGGGAGAGGAAAGAGAGAGAGAAAGAGAGAGAGAGAACTCATGCACAGCAGCCTCTATTTCTTTTTAATTAAACTCTTCAATCAAGCTTTTTCCCCCTCGCACGCGTATGCGCGCACAAGTTTTGTGGCTCCCAGTGTTTTCTTTTCTCTGGGAAACCGGTCCAAGTGGCTCTTTGAGTGTTTAAGATTGCAGACCCCGGTCTAGAGTTTCCTGCTTGACTAGAAAACCTCCAAAGTCCCTTCCAACTCTGCTAACCCATTAGTTGTGCCATTGCAAGAAATGGACAGTGCCAGGCCTTACCTACCTCCCATTGTAAATTTTATACCAAATTTATTTTCCTGATGTAGTCTTTTCCTCTGAAAAGTAGTCTTTTCCTCATAGGTCCTCTTGATTGCTTTTGTCCTCTTTAGTGGACCCTTTTACTTCCTTACAGGTTAACTTCAACAAGTTGTCCATTGGTTACTTCACTCCCAGAGGAACAAATGCTCCTTCAACTGAGGCAATAGTTGCTCTAATCTAAGAGTATTCTCGCCTTCACAATTAGTATTAAAATAACATAGTGGCTAACAGTATTGCCTAGTATGTAAAAAGTTGCTGTTTTGAAACCAAGCATTACCTTTTAATTTTGAGTTTTTGTATATGCATGCATATACATTTTACTTATGTGCATCTCTTTCTGTTTATATTTATGAACACATAAAAATATGCCCAGGAAGGAAAGTTTCCTTGAAACAAAAGGGAGATAACACAGCAGCTAAAGAATTGCCTTTAGAAGGAGGTGACAGCCTGCAGCAGGCCTTAATGATTTACAAGCTCTTTTAGAGCCTTTCAGTCTTGACAAGTTTCTTGATCCAGCTTAATCTTAAGCGGCCACGAGCACAACACAGGAATAACCTCAGTCATAACTGCAAATATGCCCTAAGAGCAAAGATGTATAATAATTATGGATTCTTTTCATCTCATCATTTTTATAGTATAAGAGAATGCAAAGTTGATTTCTGTATTCCTAGTATTTTTTTCCCCAGGATTCTGATCTCAGTGTTGCAAATTCTAATTTCCCAGTTGTTACCTTGTTGCCTGTAATTGGATCTTCTGCACCACGAAGAACCTGATAAGCATGGGAATGATTATAATTCTGATAGCAAGGAACTCCACATCTCTCTCTTTGAACAACAAAGTTACTTAGATATGAACAATTGTAGTGTTCTGAGATCATATCTGTTTAATCTTATTTTGGAAGATTATTTGAAGCTGCAGTTCAAACTATGGACAAACTTAAAATCAAAATAGTTTAAGTTTCATTGAGGTCCACCCCCCTGTGCCTAACGTTAGCTAAGATTATATTCAGATAACACACTGTACCACAGATTTAGCCAAGCAAATGTTGACCTAGCATTTTTGGGGAACCCAACTTGCGCTATTAATTTATCAACACATCAAACAATTTATCAATTTATCAACACATCAAACAATTCCAGAAAACTGAGTTGGGTTAATCATGCCCAAACTAATCCCAAGCTGGTACATTAGGCAAACAGTGCCTAGTAGTATACAGAAGCTCTTATAAGCCACTCAATACGGAATATTTCACTACCTTTATAGCACAGTGCCCGCTTCTTCTTCCTACAAGGCTCGTCATTCCATTTTCCAGCTTCAAAGTCCCTCTTAATATAAATCTCAACACAGTCTTGGTTGGACAGCCTGTTGTTAGGTTCCCGATAAGCCCAGTTCTCTGCCTCTTTGGTCAGGGCCTTTCTGGTTCCTACCCATGTCCAGGTGTTGTTTATTTTCCGGATCCCAATCCAGTAGTAGTTTGAATGTTTTGGTAAGACTTCATTGAGATAGGCAATTTCTTCTTTGTTCTGGATTGCTACCAAGTCAGTATACCAGGTCTGGCAAAATGTCCGTGCATCTTCCCAGGTTAGGTCTGATTTGGCCCCATAGTGGTAAGTCCAGGCATTTACATGAAAGAGGAGTCCTGCCAGAAGAACAAATAGCATCAGGAAAGAAGAAGCTTCAGCTAGACTATACTAATATTAGTGGAAATAATAATGTACCAGGCCATTTAAAGACGGCAAGACTATCTTTACCCTGAAAAGAGAAGAGTGATTTATGCCACCTGTTTAATAATAAGAGTGAGGTTCTCTGATCCTAATAATTGCTACATGACAGGAGTTCAACAAATGCAACTTTTCTGAAATAATATAAAACAATTGCTGTTAACAGTTTCTGGCAATTAAAACTTCTTGAGGGAGCAACGTACCATTTACAAAGGAATTGTGTCTGATTAACCATTCTTTACTCAAATATAAATAGATCAGACTTGTGTGATGTCTCAGTTTTATGCCTTATATTTATTCTTCATAACCTTCCTTAACAAAAAAAATTTATGTAACTGGGCAAGTCAAAATCTATGAAATCTACAATCAATTGTTGTATATGATTTTACATGTTATTTTAATAAAGTAAAATGACTATCTTTAGATTATTATCTCCGAATAAAATAAATAAGCATTCTATTTTTATTATTCAACTAGACAACCACGATCCTTTGGGTCATCCTTTCAGAGAGATTTCCTCTCTCCTCAATGCCTTCAACCATAACAGCGCTTCTAATGTACTTCCTTCACTGGAAAAGCTAGGATACATTTAGAGATGTATCTGAGTTAAAATAGCCCATGTTGAATTATATAGAACAGTAAAACATCAGCATAGGAAAATCTTTTATGACATCTTGTATTACATCAAAAGCTGTTTTATAATAATTTTTATGTCATAAAAGGTTTTCTAAAATTTGCCTCAGGACTCTTGGGCCTCAGATTTTCAATGCATTCTGTAAGTTAGCCCATTTGACATACCTCGGTTCAAAATGTTTTGCCCTGTGGTGCACCTCTTTTCCTAGTTAAAAATTATAGGAAAGAAGGTTTGACTAGTATGTACATTTTTAACACTCCTATGAAACCACTATTAGGCATTAACATTTTTAAAAAATATATTTTATTTTGCACCGATGATGTCACCTAGTTTGGGTAATGAAATGTCTGTAAGAAAACAACCAAGGTCAGAGAGCACCAAGGACCCTTATGTTTGATTTTTTAAAAAAACAAAGCAGTAACAGCTATTTCTTTGTAAATTTTTAATTTTTGAGATTTAAATATCATTTTATTCTTATCAAAACCACTTTGAGCTTAGAAAATAGTGTATAAGATTTTGCATTAATGATTTTTTTTCCTGATAACTACAGGAAAGAAGACTTTGCTTTCTAAAAGATTACATACGACAAGCAAAATGTCACAATTGTGACCATTTCAGGAAATTGTCCCTGATAATAAGAAGTAAAACATCTGGTTTAACATGATTTCCAGTGCAATATACTTTTTTTTTCCTGGAATGGTGCCTACATCAGAATCAAGCTGGCCACAAATACATTTGGGTTATGCAACTTCTAACCTAGAGTTTCTTCTTCTTTTACTCCATAATTTGTGCATTTCATTGCATAAAATCAAAATGTTATTTTCACTAAGTTTAAAGATTACTTACCCCAACTAATAATAGTAAGCAAAAAGCAGTCATCTGCCCATCTGTACCAGAACTGCCCATTGACCAAAGCCTGTGGATGAAAAATAAGCATGTACTATTCAGCCATGACCTTAAGGTCCAATAAATTAATGGAAGTCCAACAGCCTCCATATTTGTTAGTAAACTATATATTTCTAAACCATTAATTGGATGCACTCATAGAATATCTTGGCTACTGAACAAACAAGGTTTAGATCAAGATGCTTTACAGAGGAATGATGTCCAATTCTATACCATTTAGCGAAGAATTGTCCTTTAGCAATTCTAAAGTGGCCTTTTTTGTCTTCATTGATTTAAAGGTGGTCTTTCACTCCATCCCTCATGACAAGTTCTGCAATAAATTAGCCAGAATATCTTTGGATCATTGGTTGAAGCACCTCACTGTGCCCCAATTCATGGCGGATCCTTCACGATAGCCTAATTAAAGAAACATGCGGGCGTGCAGATTCCTTGGGGTAAAACGACCCAGACAAAGGGCTGCCTTCCCTTTTTATTACCTGTTACAGTGGGCGGTTACACAAGGCATCACATGGTTACAAACAGCCAATGACAAGGTTATACCTGTAGCCAATGACAAAGCTTACACCTGTGGCTAATGGCAAAGCTACACCTGTAGCCGGTAGATTCAAATCATGGTACAACTTTCCTCCACCTATCAGCCCCTCCCTCATTTCCTGTTGTTCCCAAACCTCATGGCCTTTTGTTCCAGGCCTCATGGCCATGGTCCTTTGTTCCAAGCCTCATGGTCTTTCTTTGTCCCACCTATGCTCCGTCCAGCTCATACACGATCCTAGGGCATAGGCCATCATATCAACATCTCCTCCTTTTTCTTTTAATAAGAGTCCTGTCTTTCTTCCGAGAAAACGGGACATGGTTTTGTCTTCTGCCAGTCTATGTGAATTTGTCCAGTCATCAGAGGCTATAGTTGGTTCTTATCCAGGAAATGGACAGAAGAGGGAGGCTTACACAGGTTCAATAGGGGAGGAATACATTGTACAAAGCAACAGATTGTTACACAAAATATTACAAGCATTATTATACTAAAAACCAATTTTTTGAGCCACCCAGCATTAGGTAGCCAGGAAAACAAACTGTCCCAATCAAACAAGGCACCAGTTCCTTGTGATAAAGGATTGCTTTGTACCATACTTTCCATATGAGCGACTGTGGCAGAAATATTGGGTGCGTTGTCAGAAATGTACATACAGCAATGACTTTGAATAAGAGCACATACGCCTCCTTTTGCAGCGAGAAGGACGTCCAATGCATAGCGATTCTGTAAGGTTACCTCTCTTATTTGCTGCTGTTCTTCATTTAACAATTCTATTGAGCGAATGGTTTCATTAAACATTGCAACAGTCCAATTATTTAATATATGCAAATCCCTATAATTCATGGCAACACCCATTGTAGGAATTAATGCTCTAGCAGTTTGAACAGACCAACTGCCCCCCAAAGTGAGTTCATTGGAAGTTTCAACAGCGCGTCTATTGCGCAAGCAGAAAGAGGGTAGTTTATCAAGTTTATAAAAAACAAGGATTACAGCTCCATATGTACATACGCCAGACCAATTCTGGGGTATTGACCGATATGCATTTTTTCCACATAAGATCCAATCTTTATCAGACATGAGTACATTGTCTTTAGGGGAGTTATACAAAGTTGCACACTTGAGCAGGGTAACACAAAGCAAGAGAGACCAGTAAGGAAGGATTCAAAGTGAAAGAGAGAGAATTATCATTCATCCATGGGAACATATTAAGGACAAACTTAGGAGGCAAGGCAAACACATACAGATCCAACAATTGGATGCATTCAGCAACATAGCATAGTGAGAGACATAAAATACAAAACAGCAAAAATTGTCATAAAAATAAAAATCATTAACAAGACTAGAAAACATAAATTCAAAATAGGCCATGATAGAGAAATAAAAAGGGAGGGGCTGTGGTTTATTAAACAAAACAACTGGGGGGGGGGGTATAAGAGAGAGAGAAGGGAACACAAGCACAGATTCATATGCAGATGGAGATGGCACACAGAGTCATATGCAGATGGAGATGGGATCTCATTTACAGCCATCCTTTTCAGGCGACGACAAGGTCTTCAGTAGTAAACCTGCAGTTTTAGGGCAAAAGAAGAGGGGGGAGAAGAAAAAGGGGGGATGGCTCTCTGCTGCAGACGTCTCAGGGGAGCCTGTCACAAGTTAAGAAAGTTTAACAGTGAGCAAGGCATTATTAAGGCAATTTTGAATCAATGGGAGGACAGGAGGTATTTTCTCCTTTTCCAATTATAAGGAATCATAGTGTGAGTAGCAGAAAGTGAGGCAAGAAATTCCTGGACATATGGACTGCTAAGACCATAAGTAGAAACAGCAGACTTAAGATTTTTTAACAAATTAAAAGGAAAGGGAGTAAAGACAGGGTTAGCACCAGTAAAGTCAACCAGATAGGCAGAGGCAGTTATTAAGTCTTCAGTAGAAGTAAAAGCTCCCTTTATAGGAGGCTGAAGAATTTCCTGATGCACAGGAGACAGGGCAGAAGGAACAGAAAGAGAATCCTGATAATAATGACTATGTTCCAAACCAATAGCTAGAGAAGAAGAAAAGGAAGAAGGCAGATCTTGAAAATGGACCTGCAAACAAGCAAGATCCGTCTTCCACGTAAGGAGAATTTGGGAAGGAGCACAAGGCTCCTCACATAAGCCAAGTTTAATCCAATCAGCAATTTTTAATGGTCCCTTTAAGGGGTAAGAGGGACGATGCCAAATAAACATTAACCATTTTTTTAACTCCTTAAGTGAAGGCAATTTATGAATTTTTTTTAGTTGCATAATTGAGGCCCTGACAATTACACCAAGCCCTTCCAGATCAAGCCCTTCCAGATGTGCTATCTGTTCCTTGGAGAATTCTGTCCACATACTCACGGGAGGTCGGTTCTTGTGAAAGAAGCCACGAATGCGCGAGATGAGTATGAGGGTGTCAGGGATGTCGTAGTCATACGACACCGACCCGAATCACATTGGGGTCACCATTTGAAGCACCTCACTGTGCCCCAATTCATGGCGGATCCTTCACGATGGCCTAATTAAAGAACCATGCGGGCGTGCAGATTCCTTGGGGTGAAGCGACCCAGACAAAGGGCTGCCTTCCCTTTTTATTACCTGTTACAGTGGGCGGTTACACAAGGCATCACATGGTTACAAACAGCCAATGACAAGGTTATACCTGTAGCCAATGACAAAGCTTACACCTGTGGCCAATGGCAAAGCTACACCTGTAGCCGGTAGATTCAAATCATGGTACAACTTTCCTCCACCTATCAGCCCCTCCCTCATTTCCTGTTGTTCCCAAACCTCATGGCCTTTTGTTCCAGGCCTCATGGCCATGGTCCTTTGTTCCAAGCCTCATGGTCTTTCTTTGTCCCGCCTATGCTCCGTCCAGCTCATACACGATCCTAGGGCATAGGCCATCATATCAACAATTGGTCTTCTCAGCCTGATAATTTCATTATATCAAATCTCTGTGATGCAGAGTCTGTTAAGGACTAAAGTATCTCGGAATGACTTCTAATATCTCTTGGAATAATGCATTGAGTTCTATCAGATCTCAAGAAGTCATACTTAGTGTGCCTCAATCAACTTCAAATATCGTTACTCAGTTAACGGCTTAGCTACATCTCTCCTAAGGCCTAACCCTTATTATGGTGTGATTTCAGGTTCATCGTGGACAATTCATAGTTTATAGCATCTTAAATTATGGATTCAAGTTTAAGAAAGAGGATTTTTACTCTAACTCAACTTGATGTACTATCCATATTATGGAGATAGTAGGCTACAGTATATACTACTTTCCCGTAAAGTAACCATGTGTTTGCTCCAATATAGAAGTTGAGTCAGTACCCCATATATTGTTACACTGTTCTTTGTATTATCTATGATATCTGGCATTCATAAATCAGATTGTTAAAATGTTTTAGTTCTCGTTGATCAAGAAATTAGTGTTTTCCTTCTGCAGATCTGTGAGGATCTTCACTACACCATCAGCCACTCCCCCCAACCAGGTAACCTCTTCCCCCCAGCCAAATTTTCAGGCTCTTCTGGAAGGCCAAGAATATGGAAGCAACCTCATCTTCAGCAGGAAAATATTCCAGAGAATGGGGGCCACAGAAGAAAAGGTCCTTCTATTGGACCCCACCAGCCAAAATTTGGCAGGATCCGAAGTAGACTTTTCCACTGGAATGAGTAGGGCTTATTAAAGAAACTTTATAATCTTTGGACAAAGTGACAAGTACAAAAGGGAAAACATGTCAAATCTAATCAAAGTAACATTTAAATAGATACAGTCATATATCAAAGAAATATTTCTTGACATTATTAATCTATTCCACCATTGCTTCACTATGAATGGGAGAGGAAGAGTACTCAGCTGAAACAAAACCCCAAATCAGCAACTTAAGAAATTAAACTTCTTTGTCACAAATTCCCAGATATGTTTTCTTATATCTCTCTTCTTAGAATGCAATAATCCCCTACGAAGTTAGAGCTAATACAGAACAGAAAAAGGGACTGGAGGCATCTGTCCGAAAGAAGTATTCTATCCACCAGATGCTTATCAGAAAGCTCCAAAAAAGGACATGAAAACAATGACACTTCCCCACTCATCTTGCTACAACTCTTGAAAACCATTTGTTAGTTAAGGTGGGCCAGACACATAAGTGGAAGGTATACTAGCATTGCTTTCATTCTATGCATTTTATTTTGGACCATGGTCCACACAGTGTGATGCTATAGATTGACAGTGATGTTCCAGAGTTTCAGACAGGAATGACTTCAGGATCCACTACATGCAAAGCAATGGTTCTTCTGCTGAGCCATGATCCTGATTACAGTGGGACTTATGCAGGAAATGGTAAAAATATTAGAGACTCCCTAGAATTGTAGTAAAATATAAGAATTAAACTATATTATTAATGAATTTGAATATGATTTTTAAAGTTAAATCAGAGAAATCTAGTATAACATTTTTCAGTTGGATCAGATCATTCAAATCTGCTTATGCATGTAAACATATAAGTCATATTGAGTCCCATCCAACTATGTAACCTAGAGGTCCATGCCAGTACACATCTTAATTACAATTGTACTTAATGACATTCAAGATGGTCATAGTTCAGCCATACTCCTCCCCCGCCCTCATTTTATATACCTAGAATCATAGCTGCATAGTTGACTGCATGTATCCAGACAAAATGCTGTAATGCATTCTTCTAATGAGAACAATTAGTACTTTTACACAGGATACACTGAATTTTCTCAATTGCAGTGCTATTGCAGAGAGGAGTTTACACCATCCCCTGACTATTTAACTATAATCTGGGCTATGTGACACACCTAGGAAAAAAGAGCACCTACCATTTTCACGGAGATTCTTTTTATTTCCTCTTACACACCTTTCCTTATGCGGCTTCTTGTATCAGCACTTCCTCTAAAAGTGCCTAGAAGCTGATTGCATCCTTTTCCTATTGCCTTCTTCACTGGACCGCCCTGCCACAGCCACATGCAGTTAACTCCTTGCCAGCTACTGGCCTGAATATTTAAGCCCTGCTTTTCTCAGATTTGGGCATAAATCTAGCTACATGGTGATATACTTTAATTTTTAAGGCTGTTATAACAAATAGTATCTGTAGTATAAACCTGAAAGCAGTAAATGTACCTATTCATGGGCTACATGTAAATATGCTTATATATATATATATATTCCTAGAACTAAGTGCCAAGTTACTATGTCTGCATGCTTGTAAATAAATTTTGTTTTTCTCAGTCAGGACCCTTGTTCATTATTCTATGCTTAAATATCAGCTATATCAAGTCATGCAGTCAGTCCTAATGTCAGGCCCATACCTAAATTAAATATAATTCTATATCCATCTACAATTCTTTGTTGTGATAAGGATGATGTGGACTTCTACAACTGCTGTAGGAAGAAAATATTTAACAGAAAATATTCTGATAAAAAAATTAAGAGTGCAACAGTCACTTTATTTTGGCTTGCATTTGTCACTTTCAAATTGTGCTTAATGTTCTCATACTAAGATCTTTATCTAATTCAATATTATTTTATAAATTTTTTATTCTGTATTGTGTTTGATTCCTACATTTGCTACAGCTTACATATCTGGATTGCATATATCTGAATGACCCTTTAGAGAACAGTAAAGGCACAGAGGAAGCAAACTCTTCACTATCATCTAGTTGTGACTGAGATTTTTGCAAATTAGATCTGATCACTTGTACTTCTTTGCAAACTGTTGTGCTATTGCAACCCATAGGAAACATCAGTGTATATTATACATGTATACAAACCACACACAAGAAAAACCAGGATTAAAATAGAAACAAAATCCAATACAACGTAAGCCAAAGACATTGCCAAAAAAATTCCTCTGTCATATTGGTACAGCTTTGGCAAACGGTTTTACAACCTCTGTTTGTGATTCTGGCAAGACCTAATAGATGACTTAGATAGGTCAACCTCTTCTTATTTTTCTTTCTTTCTAATATGGTGGCAATCTCTATTAATGTCTATGGTTCTATCAAGGGATCTCCTCAGATGAAGAAGAGAACCAGGAAGATGCACTGCAAGAATTTGGACCCTACACTGCCACATTATATAAACCAGGAAGCAGGCTGTAACTGTAAGCATACATGCTTGGATCCAGCTGATTCTGATCTACACCAGGAGCCTCCCCCCCCCCAACCTTCAGGAAAAAGACCTAACAAGACATAAGAATCCAGAGACAAGAGGAAGAAGAGTGCTGAGCTACACTAAGATATTACTAGACTTTGCAGGATTCCTCACAGGTAATTTGCTGAAGAAAACCAGGCCTAAGTGGTACTCAGAGACTGCTGATATTTAAGAAGCAACCTGGATTTGTTAAGCTTTGTTGGAATAAAGATCCCTGTGAAGGGTTGTGTGTCTCAAATCTCACAGCTGCAGACATCTCCTGGAAATTGACTTGGATTGTCTGTAGACAGTCTCTCTTTTTAGTTATATCTTTGGATACTATCTGCAGAGTAAATCTGCTTAGGTAGATGAAGCCTAAGCTGAATTCATGATTTGATGAAGGATTTATTACAAGGGTACACCAAATAAGGACTACTATTTTTAAGGCTAAGAGTAAAATATTAATACAGGTAGTCCTCATTTAAGGACCCTAATTAGGACAAGCATTATGTGAAGTAGGCATTAAGCAAAACACATGTGTGTGTGTGTCTTTGAATAAAGTTGAGATACCCTCGAGTGACTGGTTCTTAAGACAGGCTTAAGAGCAACCAATAGCTTTGAGGATCTTTCAGTTAATGGTATATTGAAATCCCCTGGGCAGTATCTAAAACAGCGAGTATTTTCCTACAAATGGACAGAGTGTTATCTAATGATAGTATTCCTTTTTATTATTATATTTTTTCCTGACTACTCATACTGCTCTCTCTCTCTCTCTCTCTCTCTCCCTCCCTCCCTCCCTCCCTCCCTCTCTCTCTGATGAAATCTCATTCATCATCTTCAGGCTGGTGCTTTTGGCTTCTGCTTCTAGGAGCAATGTGTGGTCTAAGCTCCTAGACAGAAGCCAAAAGCACCAGCCTGAAGATGATGAATGAGATTTCATCGAAACGTTGCCAAGACACTTCAAATTCTACGCGGGAGAAAACCCGAAGAACCAAATACCTACATACAAACACCCGCGAAAACCTCAGAAAACAAATATATATATATATATATATATATATATCCACACAGCCACGCAAAAAGCAAACCCAAACCCACACCAATGATGAGGCAAGACCACAGACCAGGAGCCAGACCAGAGCTGCAACATTAGCCACTTTGAACCTCTCCAGCACAACAAAGCCCCCACCCAAACAGAACACTCCCCCAGCCAATCAGAACACAGCCAACCCCCCAGCCAATCAGAGCACAGCCAAGCCCCTAACCAATCAGAACATAGCCAAGCTCCCAGCCAATCAGTTCAAACCCCCACTGGCAGTTAAAAGGAAAAAACAGCTTAGACCACACATTGCTCCTAGTAGCAGAAGCCAAAAGCACCAGCCTGACGATGATGAATGAGTATATATATATATATGAATGAGTATATATATATATATATATATATATATATATATATATATATATATATATATATATATATATATATATATATATATATATATATATATATATATATATATATATATATATATATATATATATATATATATATATATATATATATATATATATATATATATATATATATATATATATATATATATATATATATATATATATATATATATATATATATATATATATATATATATATATATATATATATATATATATATATATATTCTTCGGGTTTTCTCCCACGTAGAATTTGAAGTGTCTTGGTGACGTTTCGACGAAGTCTCATTCGTCATTCGTCATCTTCAGGCTGGTGCTTTCGGCTTCTGCTTCTAGGAGCAATGTGAGATTTTAGCTGTTTCTTCCTTTTAACTGCCAGTGGGGGTTTGAACTGATTGGCTGGGTGCTCGGCTGTGTTCTGATTGGGTGGAGCTGTGTTCTGATTGGTTAGGGGCTTGGCTGTGCTCTGATTGGATGGGGGGTTGGCTGTGCTCTGATTGGCTGGGGGAGTGTTCTGTTTGGGTGGGGGCTTTGTTGTGCTCAGGTTAGTCAGTGTTACAAGGGGATTAGAGATGGTGAACTGTATAGCTGTTTGGCTTTGCGTTCGTGGTCGTGCCTCATCTTCATGGTGGGTGTCAGTTTGCTTCGTGTATGGATTGGAGGGGTTTAAGGTGGCTAATGATGCAGCTGTGGTCTGGCTTCTGGTTTGTGGTCGTGCCTCCTCATCAGTGTGGGTTTGGGTTTGCTTTTTGCCTGGATGTGTGGTGGTGACATCCTGTGTGTTTTTTGTGAGTGTAGGTCTGGTGTCATTCCGCGTGCTATGGACTTGTCTGTCAATAAGGGCGGGTTTCCAAATGGCTGGTAGGCGGGAGGTATCATCTCGTTTGTTCATGCTATGTGGGCATTTTTCTATCTCGATGGCTTCTCTGATTATTCTGTTATTAAAGTGTTCAGTTTTGGTGATAGTTCTGGTCTTTTTGAAATCAATTTCATGTCCTGTGGCTTTGAGGTGTTGGACCAGGGAAGAAGTTGGTTCCTCTTTTTTGACTGAGTTTTTGTGTTCTTCAATGCGTGCACTTATTCTTCTGTTGGTTTGTCCAATGTATGTGGTGGAGCAGGCAGTACATGGGATTTCATATACTCCTTGATTTTCTAATTCAATTTTGTCTTTAGGGTTTCTTAGGATGGTGGATATTTTTCTGTTTGTGCAGAATGCTGTTTTGATATTATGTTTGTGAAGGATCTTGCTGATCCTGTCTGTGGTGCCTTTTATGTATGGGAGGAGGGCTTTGCCGTTTTCTTGTTCTCTGTCTTGGATTTTAGTGGGAGTTTCTTTTTGGATTAAGTTGGAAATCTTATTTCTTTGGAATCCGTTGGATGTAAGTACATTAGTGAGAGTGTGTAGTTCGGTTTTTAGGTGTTGTTCATCAGCTAGGCATTTGGTTCTGGAGATGAGTGTCTTGGCTACGGAGTTGATCTGTGCTGGGTGGTGGTGTGAGAGTGCATGCAGATAGCGGTTTGTGTGTGTTTTCTTCTGGTAGATGGTGTGTCCTAGGGACCCATTGGATTTCTTGTAGACTAAGACATCCAGGAAGGGAAGTTGGTTATTAGCTTCTGTTTCCATGGTGAACTGTATTTTGGGGTGTAGGCTGTTGAGGTGTGTGAGGAAGTTGTCCAGTTTTTCTTTCCCATGTGGCCAGATTACGAAGGTGTCATCTACATATCTGATCCAGAGTTTGGGTTTGTGATCAGATTTTTCTAGGGCTTGGGTTTCAAAGTGCTCCATGTAGAGGTTTGCAATGACAGGTGAGAGAGGTGATCCCATGGGTGCTCCTTCTATTTCTTTGTATTTTTGTCCATTATAGATGAAGTATGTGTTGGATAGACAGTGGTTGGTCAGATCTAGGATGTGTTTGGGGGGGTTATATTTGTTTTGGATAGCTGTTAAGGCTTCTTTGATTGGCACTTGGGTGAAGAGGGATATGACATTGAAGCTAACGAGTAGGTTGCTGGGCTGTAAGTTTTGTTTCTTTATGATCTCTATGAACTGGAATGAGTTTTTTACATGTGAGGTGATGGATTCTGCATAGGGCTGTAGTTGTTTGGCAAGAAATTTGGCTAGGTTTTGTAGAGGTGAGCCTATGGAGCTGACTATGGGTCTAAGTGGGGTTCCTTCTTTGTGTATCTTGGGGAGACCATAGAGCTTAGGGCATCTGGATGATTTCTCTCTGGGAATGATTCTTTGCTGGATCTCTTCGCTAATGGGGGAGGCTTTTATTTTGGATCTAGTGGTTTTTTCCAGGTAGGTGGTGGGATCTGTGTTTAGGGGTTTGTATGATATATATATATATATATATATATATATATATATATATATATATATATATATATATATATATATATATATATATATATATATATATATATATATATATATATATATATATATATATATATATATATATATATATATATATATATATATATATATATATATATATATATATATATATATATATATATATATATATATATATATATATATATATATATATATATATATATATATATATATATATATATATATATATATATATATATATATATATATATATATCGACGTTTCGAGGAAGTCTCATTCGTCATCTTCAGGCTGGTGCTTTCGGCTTCTGCTTCTAGGAGCAATGTGTGATTGTAGCTGTTTCTTCCTTTTAACTGCCATGGGGGTTTGAACTGATTGGCTGGGAGCTCGGCTGTGTTCTGATTGGGTGGAGGTGTGTTCTGATTGGTTAGGGGCATGGCTGTGCTCTGATTGGATGGGGGGTTAGCTGTGCTCTGATTGGATGGGGGAGTGTTCTTTTTGGGTGGGGGCTTTGTTGTGCTCAGGTTAGTCTGAGTTGCAGGGGGATTAGAGATGGTGAGCTGCATAGCTGTTTGGCTTCGCGTTCGTGGTCGTGCCTCATCTTCATGATGGGTGTCAGTTTGCTTCATTTATGGATTGACTAGCTGAAAAGACCACTATCTTATAAGTACATGTTGAAATTTCCTTTTTTCCTCAGAAAAGAATTCTAAGCAGTTCGTACTGCTCTTTCCCTCCCAGATTTCCGAAAACTCATAAAAACACATTTATGCAGGCAGGTTTGGGGCGTGTGAGTTGCACTCTGCTCCTGGGCCTCTGATTGTGACTGTGTGTTGTATGAGTGGAAGTAGTTTTATAATTTTTACATTGTAAATTAGTATTTTAATTGATTTATACTATATTTTTGTACTTGTATTTTTTGCTGTGAGCCGCCCTGAATCTTGGGAGAAGGGCGGCATATAAGTCAAATAAATAAATAAATAAATAAATAATAAAGCAAATTCATTTTTAACAAATTACAGGAGTAGAAGAAACGTCAAAAGGATTGGAATTGGCAAAGGGCTGGTTACAACACTGATTAAGAAGACATAATAGTTACATAGGTATATGTCGTAGAAAATGAATTTGTACTAGAATGGGGTCATTTTGCCCTCTGCAACAAATTTTTTGGAACAAGAGATTTCTTTAGAAATCGAATAGTTTGTTGGAGTGTTAATGATGCTATGAATCTTTTTCTTATGTTCAGCTGGTACATCTTAGAACACCGCCATGCCATGCATTTCCAATTGCTCCTTTCCTGGAAAATGTGTCTGGAGTAAGTCCCAAAAATTATTATTCCTTCTGGAATGGGGATACATGATTTACAGAATAATGCTGGAACACACCCAAAATCTAGTGCAAACAACTGGAGAGCTATTTCTGACTCTTCCCAATTTATTTTTTCTCACTTGAAATGCCTTAGCTCTGTAGGAAGCTCTTTGATTCATCTGATTTTTCCCAGATGCAAAGCCTGCTTGAATTAAAACAAAACAACCATGTTTCCGATATTCTCAATCAGCTTTGAGTAGACAAAAGGAGGAAGTGACTTTTCAATGTACTTTCTAGAAATGTCTTTAGTGGATTCTTTAGTTGACCAGACACAAAGAACATGCAAAGAAGACAGAAATTCTTCACAAAGATCGTTTATTTGGATCCGGAACAAGAACAGAAAAAAGCTAATGAAAGACAGAGAATGAAAAGTCAGTTACCAGTGATGGGGGGCATTCAAATAGACTTGGGAAGTATACACTCAGTTGTTTCCAGTGTCATTTTATATGTGATGGGAAAACAAAATGGGATGCAACAAATGTGAAATAATTTGTAATGCTCAGGATGGGTATAGATGAAGGCTATTGAATTCTTCTCATCTCCTGACTCTATCAGTTCAGGCACTCCCCCCCCCACTGGTTCATTTTCTGTATCTGAGCAGGCTGGAATGACAGAGAAGAAGGAAGGGATGTAGATGAAAGTAGAGACTCTCTTTAAAGTTATGGCTTAGATATCTGCTTGACTACTGCCTCTTCAGGGAGAACCATCCTGTCTGGTGTGATCAGCTACAAGGAGATGCTAAGAAGACTGGAGGAGGAATGGGTGGGTTTTGTGTTATGCCCATATGTATGAAGCAAGATGCTACTGTAGATCCCAAATTTCATTCTAGAAAGCAGTAAAGAAAGCCCAAACATTTTGTAGTGCCTTTGGTATCCATATTTTGGACACCAGGATGTGACTTTATATTTGGGACAATTTATTACTATTTGATGAAATTTTAATGCTTGAAACTGCCATGAGTTTAAGTTGGTAGTCTATAAATAAGGTACGTAAATTAATATATTTCTTTAGTCTTCCATTGTACTTTATTGAATCAGATATGTAGATCTTTATTGTTATAAAACCTCAAACTGTACTTGATCAGAAGTAATAGCCACATAAATATACAGCTCTGGGTAGCATTCAAACTATCCTTACTTTCCTTTAATATACATACAATTAGTACAATTGCATTTCAACAAGCACAGAACACATAGATCTGCTGGAAATGATAGGAGTTGAAGTCAGCCTTACTCAAAGGCTAACTTACCTGTGTGTAGAGACATGCAAAAAAAAAAGCTTCAAATTCAATGTAATCTTTCTTCAGAACAAGTCTCATTGAATAGGGCTAAACTTTCTAACTGAAGTGAACATTTGCAAACATATTTCTGTATTTTGACTTTCTTTATATGCTTGAGAATGAAGAATTCAAGCTGCATTAGTTGGCAGTGTAATTCTGAGAGTGATTCAAGTTGCTACCGTAGTTATGACCTACAAAGCATAGGGCCTAGTTGTTTTAAGGGGCCATTTTATCTCCCATGATTTCTGCCCATCTGGTACACGCTGATAGAGTCGGTATGCTGCAAGTCCCCTGAACTAAACAGCTTAATCTTTGCAACCTGGGAAGCACTCATTCTCTTGTGCAGTCTCTGCCTTCCAGAATGAGGTCCCCTCTGAGACCCTGACTCTGATAGCCTTGCAGTAGAGTGAGCGGAACCCTTGTTAGATATGTTTGACATCCGTTGTACATCTTGTGGGCTTAGCTGTCCAGATTTTCCGATTTAGTTACTTTCTTTATAGGAAAATACATTTTTATTTTCATTATTGGGCTTTTGTCTTATTTATTTTAATGTTGTTTCCTGCCCAGAGTCAGTTTGAAGCTGGACAGCAACAAAGTCAAATAAAAAAAAAATTCCTCTGCTAAACTGCATTTTGTTTTGTTTTTTTCCCTCTTGCCCAATTACTTGATGGTTTGGGGAAGCTGTTTGCAATCTCTTCTATGACTTTTTTGTGACATCTTTTTATTTGTAAGCAATGAATGAAGAAAGGATGTTTAATGCAGAGAGGTAGGTCCAAGCTATTGCTTTGCTTCTAATATGTAATGCTGATTGTTTGATATCAGCTCAAAAATTTCTATAGACAGCTATACACTATAGAGTGTAAACACATACACACGGGGGGGCGTTAACAAGAGATGCAAAGAAAAAAATGAAATCTGGAATTGGCAGACAGGAAGTTTAAAAAATTGCATAAAAGCTATTGCACAGGACAAAAGAAGGTGGCACCCATCTATCTTAGAACTGCCAGTGCTATCTCACAATTTGAGGAAATGAACCTTTGCTCTTTTCTGTAAATTTGGCTTCTAAATGAAAGCTGTTCATACCCTTGTCTACTCATACACTCTTCCTTTGTGTAGCAAACAAGAAAAGTCAATCAGGGAAGCCAGTTTCGCTTAATGACCGCAGTGATTCACTTAACAGCTGCAGCAAAAAAAATCATAAAAGGACTACCTGTCCATTCACAAAATTGTTTTTCCATTGTCTGCTGTGTCTATTGCTGCTGTTTCTTGCATAGAAACGTTAAGGCCCACTTTGGGACTCACTCATTTTTTTAAAAAATGTATTTTATTTTTTTAAAAGCCTACAGATAGACAAATCAAAAGAAAATAAATTAAAGTTAAGAAATATGGCTTCTGACCTTCTTTTCAACAGTTACAATGTAATAGTCCCACCTCCCTCTTAGATATTATAAAAGCCCCTTCACCCCTCATTTTATCTATGTCTTTCTTCAAACCCTTAAAGCATCATGTAATTTTTACCACTTTACGATTCTCCATGCCAATTATCGTTTGCAGTTGTCCCAGTGAGCCTTTTGATATAGTAAATTGCATAAAAATGTAAATTGTTGCTTGGCATTTATTTCTCTTTCCCTCACTGGTTTTGTTTGCCTTTTGTCCCATTTTGCCAGTTAACTGTTGGATGTTTGCTGATCTGTAATAAATAAGCATTAAGCTACATTTTTGCTGGCTGAAATGAGAAGCATGTGCGCTTGCTCTGATCTGGATATAAGGAATGATTGGGCATGTGCTCACTCAGCTACAAGTTATGCAACTAGAAATCACACACAGCAATTTCCCAACAAATATTGCCACAAACTAAGTAATTTTAGGATTTCTATCAGATATAAGGTAACTCGTGTAAAAGTATAATGCTAAAATTCTTTAACAAAGGCTGCAGTAGCCATTGGCTCAAATAAGAGTAAAGGACATGTTTTAAAGTTCACATTCCAAGGGTTCAATCATACATGATATGTTCCACATGGGCATTGCCTCTGTAATACTAGATTTTTTGGGGGGAAATCTGCTCTCCAAGGTGGCTGAAGAGAGCCCTAATAAAGGCCCATCTACAGCAGAATTAAGTAAGATAACACAATTAAATGGCAGGTATGAGACTCTGTATTCCTCCAAGGGTCAAGACATTTTTGTGATAAAAATGTAATGTATTGGGAATGACAATCTCAAAACTCAGGCCACACTTTTTCACAGGATGCAAAACAAGAACAGGTCCAGCTATGTCCCATGGATGGATGGATGGATTGATTGATTGATTATGGGTCATCAAATCATTGTTCACTATTAGCAACCCCATAAATAGAGTCACCTGAAATGTCAAATGATTATGAATATATTTGCTCCATTCTCTGTTTTATGTTTTGCTTTTTGTTTCGTAAAGTTTTGACATTGAAAAGTATGTAAACTGTTTTAAAGGGTTGAATTGAAACCTGCTTTAAGTTTGAAGAAAACTCAAAAAATCCAAGGCAGCTCAGGAAAAAAAAGTAATATTATCTGGTTTTTACCCAAAAGATGTTCTTTCAATTTCAAATTCCAACTGCAAGAATGGAAGAATTAAGAATTGCTTAAGAGAGGGGATTTGGTAAACGAAACTGGTGGTCAAAGCAAGAGAAAAACAGGTCTATCTACATGTGGCCCCTTCTCGGAAAACATTGTCTACATATCTGCATTAAGAAGAGAAATTCAGGGCAAAAACTTTTCACATGGTCCTGCAGTAAATAGCAGGAGAAGAAAGCAACACTTTTTTGAATAGTACTGAAAATTTGTTTGGTATAATGTGATCTATTTGGTCTTGTAGTTTTAGATCTTGAAAGCTCTTCTCCTTCTCCTTCTCCTTCTCCTTCTCCTTCTCCTTCTCCTGCTCCTGCTCCTGCTCCTCCGCCTCCTCCTTCTTCTTCCTCCTCCTCCTCTTTCAATCAGAATAGAGCTGGAAAGGACCTTGAAGGTCTTCTAGTCCAACCCCCGATCAATCAGGAGACCATTTCAGACAAGTGACTGTCCAGACTTTTCTTAAAAACCTCCAATGATGAAGCACCTACAACTTCTGAAGGCAAGCTGTTCCACTGGTTAATTGTCCTCACTGTTAAGAGGTTTCTCCTAAATTCCAGGTTGCTTCTCTCCTTGATTATTCTAGGAGAACTTAAGCATGGTGAAGTAGCGGTCATGGGCTAATAGAAATGGAAGGATCCTGCAAAAAGGAGGAAATGAAACATATGCCATACAGCAAAGCAAGGCATAACGGGGTGTAGCAAACCACACAGGAAGCCAGTCACCCTGGCTTAGTAATTGTGCAAGGCTTGTGGGATACTGAAAACAAGAGTTGATAAAGTTATTTTCTCATAACCCAGTACCTATATTTTTTTTCTGCTAAAGTCTTTGCTGCATTACTATAATTGCATCACTACTGTACTTTTTTTTCTATATTAGAACCCAATGCATATTTGCACAACTCTACCTTAGCAGCAAGATCCTTGGCTTTATTATCACAGTGAAAAGCTTTGTCAAGGAAGCAGTATCTTTGTGCACTGAGGTGTTAATTCTTTTTGTGTACAATTAAGCCTTGCATTTCCCACTATGAGACCTTGATGTAAGACATTGTTTTATTCTGGAAATATTTGCAGAACCAGAGGCTTGGTCATCTGCTAGATGCATTCATTACACTGGGCAGGAATGTAGGAGCCAGCCCTCATTATTTATGCCAGCCTCCCTCAACTTGAAATCTACCAGAAGTGCTTGGACTACCAGAGTTCCAGCCATTGTATCCGTTGACTTACATGGTTCCTCATTTTAAATTCTGTGTGCCCTTCATTCGTTAGAGCTATCTGTTTGATTTTTACCCCAACATTATTTTTGGCCAACTCAATGCATAATGGTCCCAGCTCCTATTTTTCCCACAACCACCACCAGATGAGATGGACCTGGCTGAGAGAGAGGAAGTGGCCCAAAGTCACCCAGCTGGCTTTCTTACCTAAGGGAGGACTAGAAAGAGGTCTCCCAGTTTCTAGTTTAGCACCTTAGCTGCTACATCAAACTGGTTTTAAAAAGTAAAATAATAATAACAAAAAAAATAAGCCAACGGCGCACCCTCCCCCACCCTTGACAATTACTGGAATGCCAAACTTTCACCACCTGGATGGCTACCCTTAAAGGACTGCA
This sequence comes from Bothrops alternatus, assembly GCA_034064705.1. NCBI lineage: Eukaryota > Metazoa > Chordata > Lepidosauria > Squamata > Viperidae > Bothrops > Bothrops alternatus. The sequence continues at coordinate 4,522,822 of JARGCV010000145.1, read as the reverse complement.
ACTTTTCTGGTCCATCCAAGGCCACAGCCAGAAAAACAAACCAGTTCTGAAACAAGTCCAATTCCAGCTTATCGAATAAACTAAGACTTTCCTTTCAATTCTCCAAACAGAATAAGGAGTTGCTCTTGCCTGGCCAATTCTTTTCATTCCTTCTTTCAAAGCCTATAAATTCTCTGGATACAATTTTTCTTTTCTATTTTCTGGCATAAATTCTTACCATAATTGTGTGTTTAGCTCAAAATGGACTAGAGCTTCTGTAAGGACCCACTTCAACCCCACATCTTAAGAAAGCAGAACTCTTGGAAACAATTTCTTCCAACAGGAACTTTTATTAAGAGTAGTTGATAGACAGGATCTGAGGGATTCTTTACAGATCAATACTTTAAAGTGTCCCTAAGCGAACCCCACCCCACAGTTCATCTAGACGGTTCAGATCGGCCAATCTCCAGATGTTAAGTCCATTGTGAGAAAGAGGAGATCTGTTGGCCAGATACAGGCAAGAACAACCTCAGGGAATCTAAGGAATAGCTTCCAGTATGGTGTTGTGCACCCTGAGACCCCATGTCTTTTTTTTTCTTTTTTGAAGGGAGCAGTACTGATATACCAGCTGCAAGGCCTCATTGCAAGCATCTGCATATTACCAGAGGGTACATTTATTCTTGGCATGTGAAGAGATGCTCACTGCAAACAAAAAAGAAGTAAGACCTCATCCCATCAGATGTAGTTAGTGGTCCAGGAATTGTCTCGCTAGGAGTGCTTGCACACCATTGGAGGATTCTGGGAGAGGAACTCACCATGAGCAGCAACAGAGAAGTGGGACTTTGTCTCATTGGATCAAGCTAGCAGCCTGGGAACTGCATATTGTAGACTACTAGGAGAATTCTGGAAGAGTGAAGAGTTCACAATAAGCATCAGTGAAATGGACTTTGTCTCCTTAGAAAAATAGTGGACTAAGGAAATTCTATGGATATAATATACTTAGATGGCACAACGATCACTGTGTATTGCAGAATCACAGAACAGAATTAGAATACTGTAAGTGAAAAGGTGGGTGTAGCACTTTCACAAGAATGACATGATTTGGAAGAACCTCTAAATGTACTTTTGGGGACTGAAGATGGGAAAGAGTTGTGCAAGTTAAATTGCGAAAGAAGATTACATACATGGCAGTAACTCAATCTTGTGCTCCCTTTAACCTGGGCTGAAATCTCTGGAGCAGTTAATGGATTTTATAGAAGCTATCCAAAAAGATTTCAATAAGCAATACATGAATGTGGTACCTTTTGCTTGTTAGAGGAAAAGTGCCAACTAAGCTATGGGGAGAAAGATGTAACTAAGGGCAGATCTAGTGTTATTTGTTTATTAATACAGTTTGCACCATTCCCTATACAAGCTGGAAGGAAGTTCATTTCACATTGTAGATGAAGATCCTGTTTTTGTCTCTATCTTTAACATAGTTCTCTAAATGAAGCATGAGTGATGTTGTTTGTTCTTTGCCATCTAGTGGTAAAGAAAAGTCCAGCAACTGCACACCACTGCTTGTTTCTCCCACATAGTGCTTCTATGTAATGTATTAGTATGCTTTTATTTGCTTCTGCTCTGAGATAAATGCTGCAGAGAATACTTCCAGGAAAGGTTTCTATAGAATTATTGTTCTACTTCCTTCAGGAATTTCACAGAGATTCCACAGACTGCTTCATCAAGTGGTAAAAATGCTAATGGTTTTCTCATCTTCTTTCTCAGCCAGAACATTTTCATACTGGACTGCCAGCAATTCTACCTACATATCATTCCTAGTAGACTTTAAAATTTTCAGTATTTTATCTTTATCTTCACCGTATGTAACCATCAGAATTGCACTGAGCAATTAATATCCAAACCTGTGATTCTGAAATTTGCAGAGAACATTTTCAGCCAACCATTGAGTCAATTATTGAGTTTAGTGATCTCCAGTTGGCTTACAGAGCCCTCTGCATTAACAGCAGCCCTTCTCTGTCCTTTGTAGAATGAAAGAAAATATGATTCTAACTCTCCCTTCATTCCTTTTCCCAGTCAATGCATTTGTGTGCATGTACAATTGCCTTATCATTTGCACAATATTCCTCCCAATATTGCTATTATTAATCAAATTTATATAGCTGTCCATCTTACCTAAGGCAACTCTGGGCAATACACAGCAATAGAAAAAATGAGAATATAAAAACAGCAAATACAAATATAACAATCATAATAATAAATATCCTGAAAAACTGGAAATCCAATCATTGAAGGAAATAAAAATAGTCCCCCCAACAATGGAGCCATCTAAATAGATCTCTCTAATTCCATGGGAGCCCCAAGCTTTATTGCATAACCCGGTGTTAAGAGCCTTCCAGAAGATCAAAAGTGATGGGGCAATCTAATTTGGGGTGAAAGAATATTTCATAAGGCAGGCATCACAGCAGGGAAGGCATGTTTCCTGAGACCTACCACATGCACCTAGAATTGGACCCCAAGTCAACTGGCAATCAATGCAACTCACAGTGCTGAGATCTAATATGTGTTGCCCTACGAGTGCACATAACAGTCCATACTGCTGCATACAGACCATCTGAAGCTTCCAGATAATTTTCAAGGACAGCCCTATGTACAGTCCATTGCAGTAGTCCAATCTGGCAGTCATTAGTACATGAATGACTGTAGGCAGGGCCTGCTGATCCAAGAGTGGGCACAACTGGCATACATGACAAATCTGTGCAAAGGTCCTTGTAACTATGACTGCCATCTGCTCCTTGAATAGGAGTTGTGAGTCTAAAGGACCCCCAAATTGTGCTTTGGATGTATCTGGAGTAGTGCAACTCCATCCAGCCTCAAAGATGGCATAGTCCTGAACAGTGGTGGGATTCAAATATGTGAACAACCAGTTCTCTGTATAGATGCCGCTTCCGGAAGTCCATTCTGGGCCTTAGCTACCGGTTCTGCTAAACTGGTGCAAACTGGCTGAATCCCACACTAGTCCTGAATCAATAGGCTCTAAAAACCAAAGCCATTTGGTTGTGCCAGGGGTCAGCATAAGCTTGTTGTCCCCCATCCAGACCCTCACAGCCTCCAGCACTGGGATAAGATATTCATGGCAATGCTTAATTTAGGGGGGGGGGGTGTTAGAGCCAGGGCTTGTTTTGTCATAGAATGCCCAGAACGGAGTTCCAGCACCTTTTTTGGATGGAACCTTGTAGGGTAGGCAAGGCAGGTGGTATGACTTGTGTGAGTTCCAGCACCTTTTTTTTTTTTTACAAAAAAAAAGCACTGGGTACAGCTGTACATTGACTATTATCAGCATACTAATGACAGACAGTATCTCCACCAGATGGATTTATAACTGGCTGACAAACCATACTCAATGAGTAGTCCTTAATGCTATTACATCTACATGGAGGGAAGTAAACAATGGGATACCACAAGGTTCCATCTTAGGCCCAGTACTCTTCAATATCTTCATAAATGACTTGGATGAGGGAACCCATCAAATCTGCTGATGACACTAAGCTGGCAGGAATAGCCAACACCCTAGAAGACAAGCACAGGATCCAAAAAGATCTTGACAGACTTGAACAATGGGCCCTATCCAACAACATGAATTGTAATGCGGAGAAAAGCAAGGTTTTTACACTTAGGCAGGAAAAACCAAAGGTACAAGTACAATTTAGGCAAAATCTGGCTCAAAAACAGTAACTGTGAGAGAGACTTTGGAGTCTTGGTGGACGATCACTTAAACATGAGTCAACAATGTGCGGCAACAGCCAAAAAAGCTAATACAATCCTTGGTTGCATAAACAGAGACATAGACTTAAAATCATGTGAAGTATTAGTACTACTTTATAAAGCCTTAGTAAGATCACACCTGGAATACTGCATCCAGTTTTGGTCACCACATTACAAAAAGTTTTTGAGACTTTTGGAAAAAGTACAAAGAAGAGCAATTAAGATGATTAAAGGCCTGGAAACTAAAACATATGAAGAATGGTTGCAGGATTTGAATTTGGCCAGTCTAGAGAAAAGAAGGACTAGGAGTGACATGATAGTAGTATGCCAGTATTTGAGAGGCTGCCACAAGGAGGAGGGGGTCAATTTATTTCAAAAGCACCAGAAGGCAAGACAAGAAACAATGGATGGAAACTAATCAAGGAGAGAAGCAATCTGGAATTAAGGAGAAACTTCCTAACAGTGAGGACAATTAACCATTCAAACAGCTTGCCTTCAGAAATCGTGGACATTCCATCACTGGAGGTTTTTAAGAAGAGACTGGACAGTCACTTGTCTGACATGATATAGGGTCTCCTGCTTGAGCAAGGGGCTGGATTAGAAGACCTCCAAGGTCCCTTCCAGCTCTATTCTGATTCTGATATCTAATCCTGTGGCACCCCACATAGTAGGTGCCGAGGATGGGAAACCCCCCCCCATCATCACTGACTGAAATCAACCCTGAAAGAAGGAGGCAAATCAGCATAATACCCAACTGTACAATAAGCTATAATGGGATGATGATTGTGGAAGCGGAAAATCATCTTGTTTCATGGTACCAGATCACAGATGCAGGAGAGATGTGTTATCCATAGTTGCAAACTCAAACCTCATGCTAGCAGAGTTGCTTCGTAATGCTTATCCCCAGGCTCTACTATCTGAAACACAGCTGAGAGGTGGAAAGTCCTTACAGTGGGAAATGAAATATTCATAAATATAGGATGGATTCATGAGAATATCATTAATGTGAAAGCTGAAAATGAAAACTGTTTTGGGCTGTTGGAAAATCATTGTATTTAGAATTTTGAAACACAGAATAATGGGTTATTGTTAGCTTCAAGTATCAATAATGTTGTTTTCTGACAGAGACACATGGGAAAAATTATGGAAAGGAGGAAAACAACAGAATAAGTAGTTATACCTGAGGAAGTATTTTGGGATTGCTCCTCTTTCCTCGATTTGAATTTCTGGTCATTAAGTCCAGGACTAGTACTTAAATAAACCTTGCCATTAATAAAGTTCTTTAAATATTAAGTGAAAGCATTGCTAACTCTGCTTTCCTATCTGCTGAATTAATAGATTCAATTTACAGAGTATACTCAGTTGGGGACATACAAATTGTGCAGGATTGTTCCATGAATATTGTAAAATACTCTTTACATAGCAGGGTGCTGAGGCAGTACAGCAGCCATGAACCAAAATTGCTGTCAATTTTTCCCCCCAAACAGCCATTTCACAATAAGCCTGGGAAGTGAGTATATAAATCAATACAAACAATAAATAAAGCCCTATGTATACTCTATGTACACATATACATCTATGATCTAAAACCAGTCCAAGACAGAAAAAGATAAAATCAGATGAACTAGAAGTCAAATAACTGTTCACAATCATTCACAACTATGGCCTAAATATCGCATGCTGGATTCTAAATGTTTCCCCAATAAATTGGGATTTAAAAAATATCTCAATGAAATTACTTTATTTGATTTCAGTAATATATTCTCTTAACATCTTCATCTGATCCAAATCCATCTCAGTGTTGCTGCTGTTATTTTAGTCTTTCCTACTAAGAATGGAATATCCATAGTAATAGTATCTAATTTTAATTAAAAGTAGTTCAAAACAAATAGATTTTCCTCCTGATCCCACACTATTTCATGACCTAACTCCACATAGTTTTTGAAAATTCAGTTCTCATGCTACAGAAAGATAAAATGCAGTCCCCCAGAGAAAAAAAATGTCTGGTTTCATTGAATAGCTGCATCTCTGATCAGTAATCTAGTCCAGGGGTGTCAAACTCATAACATCACGTGACATGTCACGACGTATCGTGACTTTTTTTCCATTGCCGGCAATGGGGTGGGTGCGGTTTCAGCATGATGCATCCGGCCCGCGGGCCAGCAGTTTCACACCCCTGATCTAGTCCATCTAAACTGAAATTTTATAGCTAGACACTTTTTATTTTGAAAAAAAACCACCCAATAGCACTTTATCAGCTTTGATAGTTTGCTACCGTACTGCCTTTCCTGTTCCGACTGTTGATGATTAAATGGATAGGGTTGACCTGCAAGTTTGGCCTTGTGCAATTCATTTTTTTCTGCTTATATGTTCCAGGATTAGTTCCATTTTTTTCCTGGGATTATGATTTGAAGCAGAGGTTAACCTTTTTTTTCTGCCTGCATTCACAGGTAGAATCTGCCCCTCTCAAAAACCATAAATGCTATTTATGGAGGTATAATTCTGGCTATTGGTTGATACTATCATTTTTTTCTCTGCTATTTACATACTTCCTGTTTGTTAAAATCAATTAAAATACTGCTTCAGGGTGCATCATTTTTTTCTTAGCCAACCAATTAGATTTAGAGGGCATAAATAATTATTAAACTCAATGGTACAAATGCTAGCAATAGGGTTATTTCAATTAGTTGTTTACTTTATTTACTCTAGGGAATAAGTTAACAACTAGGATTTTGCAATATAAATTATTATAAATGGTTGCAACTGAATTTATCCCAGAAAAAAAACATAAATAAGATGATGGATGTGATTTAGCTTGACTTTGATGATCCAGAATAAGATACTGTACTCATAAAAGGCTACATCAGTTAACATCCCAATAAAGGGGATGAGAATTAATTAATTAAGGCAAGACAAGAAGCAACGGATGGAAACTAACCAAAGAGAAAAGCAACCTAGAACTAAGGAGAAAATTCCTGACAGTTGGAACAATTAATCAGTGGAACAACCTGCCTCCAGAAGCTGTGAATGCTTCAACACTGGAAGTTTTTAAGAAGAGACTGGACAGCCATTTGTCTGAAATGGTATAAGGCAGTGGTGGCGAAACTTTTAGAGACTGAGTGCCCAAACTGCAACCCAAAACCCACTTATGTATCGCCGGGTGCCAGGTGGGTGTGGCCCGCTGGGTGGGTGTGGCTACAGTGGTCATGGCAGACAGGTGGGCATGGCCAGGGTGGGCTCGATGTTGCTCCTGGGGAGGGATGTCTATGGGGGCTGAGGAGGGTTGGGGAGATCCAGGGGGTCTCTGGCAGGTGGGGCAATGGGCAGGCGGGCATCTTGCTCAGCTGATAGTTGAAGGGGGAAGGGGGCAGCTACATCCCCTCCCAAATGCTGCCATCTCAAAAAAGCAGGATGAAAACTCCAAAAAGTGACAAGGAAAAAAAGTTAAAACAGAAGACTGTCTCACAATGGTTTTCTTCCCTGGGGGGCTTGGGGGCATGGGGGAGGCTCCTGAGCCCCGCAGCTCTTCTGAGGGGGGAGGAGGAGTGTGGGGAGGGGTTGTGCTGGAATCAGGGCTTATGCTGTCTTATGCTGCAGATGCCGTGGCTCCGCTTACCTGGCAGGGTGGGAGCATGCTCACGCATGGGGACGCACAGGAGGCTGCTGCTTTGTTTTCCGTGCCATGCCGGGGCTGGCCTCCTCATGGCTTCTTCCCCTGCGGACATTGGGAGCACCCACCCCACCTACCGCTCATCCTGGGGCACCTGCCGCCATCCCACACTCTCCAGCCCATCGCCAGCCAGCCGGGTATGCCGGGATGCCTCCCTTTGGAGTCCCTTGGCCTCTCCTCCCCTCCAGGCTGGGGCTGGTCAGACTCCCCCTGTGGGCAGCGCTGCGCCTGTCCCCAGCCAGCCCTCCTCCATCCTCCTCCTCCTGCGGGCAGACTGTGGCTTACCAAGCTGGGCGGTACCTCTCCCAGCATGTGTCTTCAGGCAGAGAAGCTGGGCAGCCACACCTCTCGCTCCCCTCCGGCCTCCATCTGGCCGGCGACGAGCTGGAGAGCACACAACAGTGGCATCTGCCCCGGGACAAAGGGTGGGCGCTCCCAATGTCCTCAGGGGAAGAAGTGGCATGGAGGCTCTGTGCCCAGTCCAGCCCTGCCCCGGCACAGCACAGAAAGTGAGGCAGCAGCCCCACATGCGTCTGATCCAACCCTTGCAGAGCGCCATTCTCCCACCGACCCAACCCTCGCAGAGCACCCTTCTCCCGCCACTCCCAACCATCGCAGAGCCCGGACCCGAACAAGCTCCGCCTGGCTTGTTCTGCGGCCTCATGGCAGTGGCATTGGGGAGGAGGCAGCAAATGGCTGGTTTTGGCATGATGCCTTGAGTATTGCATCCAATGCTGCTGCAATGCAGCTCAGCCAAAAGTGGCCACAGAATAAGTGGGGCAGGATTCCCCCCCACCCGCTGCCACCACTGTTCTTTCACCCCACCCACCACACAGATCACACTGCCACTGCCACCATTTGGAAAAGGCCTCTGCCACCCAGATCTATGCCTGCAGAGCAATTTCGTGCCCCCCCCCACAGCCGATCGAGTGGCAGAGGCCTTTTCCAGGCCTCTGGAGCTCAGATCCATGGCCGCGGGGTGATTTTGCAGCACCTCAGTGGCCCGATCCGGGCTCCGGAGGCCTGGAAAAGGCCTCTGCCGCCTGATCGGCCATGGGGGGGGCATGAAATTGCTCGGCAGGCATAGATCCGGGCAGCAGAGGCCTTTTCCAGACCTCCAAAGCCCAGATTGGGCCATTGGGGCACCACAAAATTGCTCTGCAGCTACAGATCCAAGCTCCAGAGGCTTGGAAAAGGCCTTTGCTGCCCAGATTGGGCCATGGGGGGCGCAAAATCACACTGCAAGGATACCTGGAGTCGCGCTGGCAGCTGCCTCCACCATCCAGCCCAGATCCACCCAGCTGCTCCCTGAGTCCCAGTGCAGAGAGAAACAGAACGAGAGTGCAAACGCACGTGGAGAGGCGGAGGGGAGCAGCTTGGTCCCACTTCCCTCTGGAGCAATGGCGCACATGCCCACAGGGACAGTTCTGCATGCCGCCTGTGGCACGTGTGCCATAAGTTCGCCACTATGGGTATAAGGTTTCCTGCCTGAGCAGGGGATTGGACTAGATGACCTCCAAGGTCCCTTCCAATTTATTATTATTATTATTATTATTATTATTATTATTATTATTTTGCATAAGGAAAGTATGGGTGAGGGATGAAATGTAGGCTCTTCGTGTGAGGATGAAGCTCTTTAAGGGTGTTGCTAAACATTTGGCTCTTATTTCCCCCTGATCAGGTGTTATTTTGTCTGGGAGTCGCTTATTTTTCTCTCTCTGTGATATTGTTTTTGTTTGAGTATTTATTATCTCATTTTTTAGATAATAACTCAGTAATAATAACCTGAGCATGTTTCATCGGGATTGAAATTCTCCAAGTTGTATTACCTGTGCTTTTTAGTCATTTCTACAAGCCAAGTGAGTAGTGTGTCCAAATATTCCCACTGTTTTTAGTTTTTGAAAAGGGCATTGCTCCTATTTATTAGAATATACTCTCTTGGAAATTGCATTTACAAAGAAAGTACTTGTTTTCTAAAGAAGGTACTTGTTATCACCTTTGATGGACTTGTGACAAAGCAAAAAAGTATTGGGCTCAGATTCATGTTAAAGTGCAGAAGATTCTTAAGATTAACCTAAAATTGAAACCTGTAGGAGTTTTTTAAGGACTACTAAAGAGTTGGAAAAACATTTGGAACTTTGTTATTGTGCATGTTGACTATGGCAAGAGTTCTGCATGCACAGAAATGAAAAAAAAAAACTTCAATCCCCACAACAGAGAAAAAGATGGAAATAGCGAAGGAGCTACCGTAGCAAAAATTGACTGTTTTAATTAGAGAAAAGACTGCTTTTATACTTTGGACTTGACATAGGAAAAAATAACTTTTGATTTTGGGTTTTGCTGATTAATATAGTTTGTTATAGAAATGGCTAGTATTTATTAAGTTAGTAAAGTAAAAAGCTGAAGTTGTATTTTATTGTGTTTAAAAAGTTGGAAGTCGATACTTTTTCTTTCCTCCTTCATCTACAAACCTCTTCCCCATTTTTCTCCTTCCCTATTTCCCTATCATCTTTATTTTCATTTGTATTATATATTATGGTAACTTTAATATAATTCTTTAAAAAGTAATTGTATTTGCATGAATACTGTCTTCAGAGAAAGAATTAACCCTGATCTGTTCAAAGTCTTTTGAATATATTAATGAAGTTTTAAAGATTTATACCAAAAGTTTAACTTTGCTAATTTCTTTTTGTAGCTGTTTGATTCTCTTTGGTAAAAGCATAATATAAATTAAACAAATTAACAAACTATGGATAGGAATTAAAGCCGAAAAAGTAGACCTTTGAAATATGAGTTGGGTTTTCCTCCAAACAGCTAAAAATGAAACTTTTAATTATATATAGAAACACGTTCCAGACTATTTTCCACTGCCAAAAACAATCCTATTTCTCAAAGTGTTTACAAGAGAGAATAATTAATAGAATGGAGTGGAGAATTTCCATTACGCAGTCAGTGCAGGGAACCCACTTGCTAGTGTTTTGATGTTTTTATGGGTCCTGCATACCACCCTCCTTACAAGGTTGCAAACTTTAACCAACACATTGCAGTGCATTCAAAGACCATGTATGGAGAAAATAAATCTGCTACTCCTGCAAGAGTATGTCAGGAATCACTGCTATCTTATCACCTTAAACTTTTCATTTCCTACCCTAATGTGTTGGAGAATGTCTCCGGACTCTTTTGTTTAGGAATAAGAATGGCAGCAAAGCTACTAATCATTGGGAAAGTATGTTTGATACAGTGTATGTGGCACAAGATATTCCAGATAAAAGTATATCATTTTTCAGATACAGATGGTTAGCAACCTTTAATGAAAGTTTACAGAGGCTCTAATCCGTAAGGAAATTCTTCTCAGTGAACAAAGTAAAAAATCTTGCGTATCTGTCTTACATATTATAATAGAAACAGGAAGCAGGATAGAAAGTTTATTTGACACTTTTGAATTTTGAAATTGGAGAAGATTCTGGAGAATACTGTGGACAGTCAAAAAACAAACCAAGAAATCATCAAAGAAATCAAATCAAAGTTCTCACTGAATGCACAAATGATCAGGCTTAAATTATCCTACTCTGGACACATTATGTGAAGACCCAGCTCTCTGCAAAAGACTTTAATCTGGGGAAAGTGGAAGGAAAGAAAAGAAAAGGACAACCAGCAACAAGGTGGATGAACTCAGTAGCAGTTGCGATGAGACTTGGAAGAAGAGGTTAGGGATAAATCATCATGAAGAAAATCTATTCATGTGGTTACCGAGAGTCCAAACTGAGTTGATGGCACATAACCAATCAGGTTACTCTGAATCAGGACATCAGCATGGGTTAATGTGAGGTTTTTTAAAGAGATTAGCTTTTTACTTTAGGGCAGGAGCTACACTTGCTTCTGAAGATATATCAAGGTCTGCGTACAGAAACTTGATTTTATTTAAATCGGCATTAATTACATTGTGTAAATAGTTCACATGTTTATTCCTCTTGTGCCACATTAAAAAAAATTAATCAGCAACTTTTGAAAGATTTAAGAAACCATACCCTAAGTTTTGACGGACCATATACAGCCTTGCAGCTGTAAATTGTGTACTTAGGAATAAGGCAATATTTGCATACAATCTGTCAGGACCCCCTTCAACTAACCACCCAAAAAAGCAGAACTCTTGGAACAGGCATTGTCTCAAAAGGAACGTTTATTAGGGACTAGTGACAGTAGGGAGTATAAGGTGAGATCTGAAGAAAAGCCTGAGTGAATCATATAACTAAAGTAAGCAATATGCCCCCTCCCACCAAAGTCATAATGTCCATTTGTCCACAGGTGGCTTGATGGCTGGCTGACTGGCATGGTAAGCAGGCATCTCAAGGTCTTCTCCAGCTTTGGTTTCCTTGCAACTGTCTCCTAGATAAGGAGATGCATTCCATACTCAGAGGGAGGAGGCCAGACAAAGAAAGAGGAAAGCGAAAGTTACCAACATAATCCCCCATGCACCCCCTTCCCCAACAGAATGATAAGCCCCAAAAGAATAGAAGACAAAAGAGAATAGGCGAGAGGTTTTGGGGTTTGCCCCCCCTAAAAAAACGGGAAGTGCACCTGAAAGACAAAAAAGGGAAGGGAAAAACAGCAAACAAATCATTTAGGTTTATCAGGATATAAGAAGTGAAAATGTAGCAGTCTAGGGGCTCTAACATGCTTCTTGTACATCCATTCATTTTGGGAGGCAGGGAGGTTTTTCCAGCTACAAACTAGATACTGAGTCACTCCATGATGGGTTGTAGAGTCCAAAATGTCTTTAATTTCAAAATGTTGTTCACCCTCAACCATAACGGGTGTAGGTAACAGCGGAGCAGGGGGCCTGAGAGTGGAGGTGATTTCTGGTTACAACAAGCTGCAATGGAACACTGGGTGAATTTTTCGTAGATTCTTCAGCAGGTCTAATTCAACTGTTACTGGGTACGTGTAATTGGGAAGGGTCCAACATATTTAGGTCCTAACTTTTTTGAGGGTTGTAATGATTTTAAATATTTAGTAAAAAGAAATACATGCTCGCCGACTTTGAAAGGTTTTTGTTCCATCTTTTTATCCGCCTGGAGTTTGTCTCTCTGGCGTCATCTAATGCTTTACAACAACTAGCCAGGTATTTTGCAATTGCTTAATCCAATCTTTGACTGTTGGGATTTCAGGCTCTTTAATGGGGAGTCCTGGAATGGCCACAAATGTTTGGCCATTGGTAACTTGGAAAGGAGTAAACCCAGTACTGGAATGTAATGCATTGTTATAGGCCAGGGGTAGGCAACCCAAAACACTCAGAGAGCCACTTGGACCCGTTTCCCACCAAAAACAAAACGCTGGGAGCTGCAAAACCCTTTTGATATCTAAAATGAAGATAACACTGCATATATCCTTTTTTACCTTTATTATATGTGTGTGTGTGTGTGTGTGTGTGTGTGTGTGTGTGTGTGTGTGTGTGTGTAAACAGGGCTTTTTTTTGTCATAGAACGCCCAGAATGGCACCTTTTTTGGATGGAACTTGTATGGTAGGCAAGGTGGGTTGTATGATGTGTGTGAGTTCTGGCACCTTTTTTTTTTTTACAAAAAAAGCACTGTATATATAAAATAAAGGTAAAAAAGGATATATGCAGTGTTATCTTCATTTTAGATGTCAAAAGGGTCTCTTTCTCTCTCTCCTCTCTCTCACCCGGGCTCACCACGGGGGCATTCACAGCTTAGATGTTATCTGACTTACGGTCTGAAGCGGCTAGACGATCGGCCATTTTACTGGCCGATCTTCTTCTCTGTCAGCCCTTGGAGTTTCATCCAGACAGCTGGAGGAGCCGCCGCTCCTCCACCATCGGATCACAGCTTCCTCGTTGGAAGTCGCACCCTCCAGGGCGACTTTGGACCCATATAAGGGTCCACCGACGGAGGGAAATCTAGTTGGCGAGGAGAGAAGTCTCCCCACCCGACTAAAAACACCGCGAACCGGAACCGGAACCGGAAAAAAGATGTCTGATGTTTTACTGTTTAGTCAGTGTTTCTTCCTGGAAGCTCCTTCCAGTCCCTTCCTCTGCCCCTTCCAGGAAACATTTGCTGGATAAAACTGTCTATTTCTTTGAGTTGGCAAAAAGTAAAGGACTGACCTTTCTATGAACTCCCATGGAATTTCCCGTATGTATGACCTTTCTGTGCTCTTCCATTGAATGTCTTTGCAAAGTACAGTGTGACATAGAACAGGGTATGGTTGTATCTTGTGCATGGCATACTGCACATCAAACCATGTATGAATTCTACAAGCTACAAATGTAAACTTTGCATCAGCAAAGCTATCTAAATTTATCAACAATCTTAAAGAATGAAGATACATACAGAAGGTTCCATTGGAGGTCATTGCAAGATCATGCAAAGAAGACATTGCACTTTGCAAATAAACCTGTGGATTATAAGAAATCCAGCCTGAATCATCCATATGAGATGGGACTTTTATAGCACTCTTCTTGAAGTGCAATGTCAAAAGACGATTCCAAGGGGCATCTTGTTCCAGTCTTTATTACAAGCCTATAGCATCCTTCATGCTTTCTAATAGATACACATAACTGCTGGGTGGGTTGATGCCCAAAGTGTTTCCTTCCATCAAAATCAGAATTCAGGAAAGCCATACACATTTTAAATCAATGTGTCATATTGGAGGTGGATAGGTTATAAAAAATAAACAAAAGAATCCAGATAAGATAGAGGTGTTCCTGGTTCGGCAAAAGACACACACAATAGGATTGCATCCTCTTTGAAGATTCAGGTTTGTGATCTTCTGTATTCAAGTATGTTTTTAGCTTCTCTGTTCGATGGCAGCCAAGTAGGCAATTGCACAGCTAAAGCTAATACGCCTCTTTTATTTAGTCTTATTTAAAGAAAGAAAGAAACAAGCATACAAATTCTTATTCGGTTGACCAGTTTGGCCAGAGTAACACATAGATTAGTTTCATCCTATCTGGAGTACTATTAACATTTATTGATTCTTAAAAGGATGGGATCTGAGTACTTGAGAAACTGTCTTTTGTGCCCAATGGCTCCTGAAAAAGTTATTTGGGGGAAACGAAACATAATATTTTTAGTAGCTCCTCTCTAGCTTTGAAAATTCCCACCAAGGCAAGTTAAACAGATTCTTTCATTTTCACATATTTTTCAATTACAATCAAACTTTGTTGAGTTGGGGTTTTTGTTTTTTTGTTTTTTTGAGAATATCCTGGTCTGGCTACTCAACTGAATGAGACTGTGTTTAATTGTGTTTAATTTTTTCATATATAATTCTCTTTTTACTATTTTTTATATTTTATTCTTATAAATAACTTCCTCAAGCAGGCTGGTAAAATAGATAGGAAAAAACCACAGGAAATTGCATCAGCGAACTAGGAATTAATTGCTTCACACTTATGCTTGCCACTAGATGGCAAAAAACGAAATCCAAATGACTAGTTTTTATGGATGTCCATATTGTTATTTGTTTTGTTTTGAATTTATGGGGTTTTTTGATTGTCAAAAGAGGCTGGTAAGGCAAACTTGGTTTACTCTTCTTTTATTACATTAACTGCTTTTCCCCTGAAGAACTAAATCAAAAGAGCCGATCAAATGAGATGTAATCTTATTAACAATGGAGTCTGCATTAATCTGACAAGCAGCAGGTTTTAGTGGGTAAATAAGCCAACACATGAATTGCTAATTTTATTTTACTTTATCTGAACTCCAGTGCCTAAGGAGAAGTTCTAACTTAAATGTTTCTTTCAATATTCTAGAAGAAGACATTTTCTTGTTTTCCTTTTTGTTCCTAGGAAACTTGTCAGATCATGAAATGAAAAGTTGTAGTTCCTGCCTAGAGCTTAACATGACGTTAATTAGCTAAAGGTTAACAGCTATCAAACTTAGTGTCCAAACATGGTATCAGCCTCCATATCCCAATGTAATCCAGAGGCAATTGTGACTAGTCAGAAAGGAAAAGTGACTGAAAAACAAGTATCTCAAGAAAGTAAGCCACACACCGACCAGTTTCAGGCATTCTAGAAAACATTTATTATATTTTACAGATGTAAAATTGTGTAATTCCCAAGTAATCCCAGTTGATTCATAAAAAAAGATTTCCAACACATGTAACATAACATTTTTTAAAAAATGTCATCAACTAAAGGTCTAGTAACATATATACATTATAAGAATAAGGAATACCGAGCAGCTATTTGTAGTGATTGTTAAATATGTTATTTGCTTGTTTTCAGTTGAGTTATTATGTTATTATGTTATAATTTTGTTAATAGTTTTTAAAATTTAATAAAAAAATATTTTTTAAAAAAAAAAGAATAAGGAATTTAGCATATAGAAAACATGTACCCATTTTATAGATGAGGAACAATGAGACTGAAAAATACAGAGTCCCTCTGTGAGGGAGATAGGCAGTTTTACAATTAATAAATAAAAAATAAATAAATTTGAACCCATGCATTCATCACAACTTGCCAACATTCCAAAAAAGGCAGAGAAAGAGAGAAAGGCAGAAAAATCCCAGCTTCTTCTGCTGTTTTCAAAGAAGATTATAGGTGAGGCAGAATTTTTGGCCCAGAACAAGTACCATGAGAAGGCTAGAATAAACTATTTTTGTCCCATTGTTTCCCCAGTTTAGAATAGAATAGAATAGAAGTTTCCATAGCCCAATAAGAGATTGGATCTGAGCAAAAGTGGCAGAGTTTGATGAACCAAATTTAATGATTCTAGTTAAATATTTTTCCCAGCAGGCTTAACTCCTTTAAAACTAGAATTGGCTTCTGGAAGCCATCACTATCAACGTTACCACATCTTCTTCTTCCTATCTCCTTAGGAGTAGGAAGATGAGTAGATCTCTTTAACAATAGCAAATAAAGGATGTAGAGCATGAAAAGGATGTAAGAAGGCATCCAGTTCCCCTTTTACTGATTGGCAAAGGAGCATAGTCTCGCAGCTTATCTTGCGCAGCTAGAAATTCCCCAGCATGAGCCTTCATCCTAGCATAGTAGAATGCTCTTCCTTCTTGATGGAAGCCATTGGAAGATTTCTCATCTCCCCAGTATTTACAAGGCTGCCTGGCCATGCTCAGCAGCATGAGGTCTTTGCACTTGACTTCTGACTGTAATAACAGTGGATAACATAACGTGTTGCTAAGTTCTGCAAAGTAGCTTGTAAAATTTGGGAGAAATTGACTGCTATTAAGAATGAAACAGATTCAGCGCAATTCTTATACATTGTGTTGTGTTTCTATTATGTTTAACCTTCTAGTCACCTTCTTTATTATTATAGACTACTAATACAGAATGATATTTTACTACTATCATTTCAATATGCAGAGAATCAAAGCATCTGTGTCAAACCTGACTCGACTCCATAGTTGCCTGTACCTGCTTTCACTCACAGTTTGCCAAACAGTGATGGGAGAAAGGGTGGTGAATTCCTGAGGGGTGGGGGGGAGGCTAGAGAATGCAAGAGAGGCTTCTGTTGCTGGTGAGACGTTATCCACCAAGGTCAAGCTATGAAAATGTTTGAGCAACGCAGACAGTTTTTCCCAAAACAAAAGAACTAAACTCAAGTGGTGAACTATGAACTGTGGGTGGCCTGGAGGAGAAAAGGGGGTTTTACCTATGTGGTTTTTTTTGCAGGAAAATCTCAAGAAAATCTCAGAATCACAGCTTCTGCTGTGCCTAGATGGATCTTTCAGTAAAGCTGTTGGTCATCCTAAAGTGCTGGGAGTTTCTTTGGTTGAGTGTACCAAATAGGACATTTGACATTAGTGCCTACCTGGATCCCACCAGGAGACCAAAAAGACCAAGATGTCAGCAACAGGCAAAGACACAGAGGAGAGGAAGAAGCCAGAGGAGCCTCTGGCTCAAGAAGCCCCAGCAACACGGCAGACCGGGGCAGGGACGCAGTTGGCAGGAGCACATCCCAAACTGAGAGCTGAAAATTCAGAGAGGGAGTGGCTGTGGGACTGAAGACTCACTGGGTGGCAAACATGGGGAAGGCAGCAGAGGCAGAGGACCCCCTAATACCCGCAGGAGTTAATGTGATCCGAGGGAGAAAATGGAAGGCAAGGCACAGGACAGACCAATCAAGTGGAAGCTCCCCGCTGCCACCTGCAGCTCATCGATGGAGCAGCTGGGTGAGAAGTTTGGAGGCCTGGAGACCAAGGGAGTGGCGTCACTGGGAGCCAAGGCAACAGTGGCCAGGACAGGGGAAGTGAAATCGCTAACTACCCCGCCTCCTCCCCTCCTATAGTTGGTGGTGCCAGCAGCTGCTGGGGCAATTGGATCCCCCTTGCAGGGACCAGCGGCAGCAGATTTTGCCCTCTTTCCCCCAGCATGGCAGCAAGCAGTCCCAATGGCTTAAACAGGGGTTGGGGCTCCTTCGCGTCCCCTCCCTGCAGTGTGGGTCATGGTGAGAGACAAGCAACCACCGTCCCCCCGTGGTCCAGTTTGATGGGGATTTGGGCAAGCTGGCTTACTTCTTAGCCCAGACATGGCATCACATGGAGTGCTATGGGGGAATGTACCCAGATGATGCAGCCAGGGTTCATGCAGTCCAACTTGGAGAGCAGAGCAGCCAGATGGCTGGTGACCCTGCACCACGCTGGGATGCATGAGCTGGATGACCTAGATGCATTTATGCAGATTCTGTGAGGGCAGTTTGAGAATCCTGTGGTGGCTTGAAGCACTGAATCCTGCATCCGCACTATTAAGCAGAGAAAGCATCCGGTGGCAGAGTACATCCAGGACTTTTGCAGCCTGGCCAGCCACCTTCCTGAATGACCTGAGAGCATGCTGGTCTTCTACTTCCAAGGGGGGCTAGATCGAGACCTACCATTCCTCCACCCACCAGCCAACCCAAGAAAGCCCATGAAGCCGAAGGAGAAGACATGCAAGACAGCAAGTCATTAAGTTCTCTCCTCGGTCCAGTGAGGAGGCGGGAACTCCAACCAAACCCAGAATGGGTTCAGTCTTTTACGAGAGCAACAGCAAGAGTGAAGACGACCCAATGGTAAGTGGCACCATCATCCCCATGACGGCGAGGGTGGAGACCTAAGCTTTAATGTTTTTTTAAATTCTCTCTCTCTCCCTCTCTCTCTCTCTCTCTCTCTCTCTCTCTCTCTCTCACACACACACACACACACACACACACACACACACACACTTTCTCACACAAACACATGGACGTATGCATACCCACATAGATAGCATAGTTCTCCTTCTCAATACAGCCCCCAGATACCTTCCACATGGTTTCAAACTGAAAAAGAGAACAAAGGCATAACAGACAAAAATTAAAATTACAGGGAAAAAGAAGATGAGAAGGAGGGAGGGAAGACATTGGCAAGGAAGGCAAAGAAAGGTGTCTTGGAAATAATGGATAAGACAACTTTCCTTCCATAAAATACATTTGAGATACAGATAGTCCTTGACTTATGACCACAACTGAGCCCAACATTTTGGTTGCTAAGCAAGGCAGTTGTTAAGTGAGTTTTGCCCCATTTTATGACCCTTCTTGCCACAGTTGTTAAGTGAATCATTGCACTGTTTGCTTAGTAACATGGTTGCATGTTTGTTTCCCCATTGGCTTTGTTTTTCAGAAGATCACAAAAGGTGATCACATGATCCTGGGACACAGCAGCCATCATAAATATGAGTCAGTTGCCAAGTGTCTGAATTTTGATCATGTGACCATGGGATGCTGCAATAGTTATAAATGTGGAAAATGGTCATAAGTCACTGTTTTCAGTGCCAGTGTAACTTTGAATGGTCACTAAACAAACGGTTGTAAATCGAGGACTATCTGTAAAAATAATTTCCTTTCTCATTCATGCATTAAATTCCAGTATCTTCATTATGAAGAAATCTAAAAAGAAAGCTTCTTAACATTCATCTTTAACAACGATAAACTTTTCTCTGCTTTTTTGACAATGTGTCTGTTCAACATTCTAAGTACCATTCTAAGCAGTAAAAAGACAGGATTATCAGCCATGATACAGAGAAGCTGACACTGTTGACAACTCAAAGCTGTTGGCGTTGAAAGAACAAGAATTATTTAGCAGGGAGGCTTTCAAAGATGAAACTGTTACAAACCTAAATGAAACCCTGATGTTGAAAGGAATTCAATTAATAACGATCTGATGCTGAAACTTTTGCCACTTTCAGTAAGCCTGGAAATAGTTTACAGGATGCTAAAGACAAACATTAATCTGACAGAACATTCTGTAGAATATTAAAAGATTGCTCAGCTTAATAAGGTATTTTAAACCATTTTCTTGGAATAGACAAATACAAGAATGTGAGAAAATCATCTGTAGTGGGGCTGGCTGAAAGGCTTTGTGGGAGTCTACCCAAGGAGAGGGAAGCTTGGAGAGCTCCTCCTCACTTCGCGTGAGCTCCTGCTGGAAAAGACACTTTATTAACACCTTGAGAGGGTAGCTGCAGAGCGCAACAGAGGGGAGTGGGGCTGTGAGAGCCTGGGCTTTGGCGGCCTCTGAGGGGGTAACGCTACACATGGGTCATCTCATAATAGCTAAACCTTATAGTCTTGAATGCTGCATTCGCACGTATGTCATGCTGAAATCCAAAACTAAAGAAGAGTTTCAGTGGGAATCAGAAAAACAATACTATATCACAGTGTCTCACTCAACAGTTTCGTAGATATCAGTATTTTTGTGCATGACAAAATAAGACCATGCTGCAGAAACATGAGTGCCAATAAGGTTTCAAAGAATTTAGTGAGTCTTCCAAGCACCAGCATTTCTTCCACCGAGTTTCAAATGCACCAACTATCTTGAAACAAAAGAAAAATGCACATGTTCAATATAACATTAGAGGAAGCATGGCAGATGGTGCTATGATAGGTTTCTTTAACTTTACAGTATATAGATGTAGAATAACTACATGTCACATTTATATACAATTCAAGCATCAATGCATTTAACCAGTTAAGTAATTGGACTCCATAACACACTGCTATCGCAAAATAATAAAAAATCATATGTTATGCAATAATGAAATAATATAATATGATTGAAAGGAAAAATACTAATTTTCTATGGTGTTTCTCTTTTGTTTTTCTGATAAATTTCTTGTATTTTTTTCCTACTGCATAATTTTTTCCAGCAATACAAAAAGCAGCTGACTGCATGTTAGAATAAACTCTGATTTCTTCTAAACTTCCTTTGAAATCCAGAGTCAGACATTTGTCTCCTTCAGTTCTTCTATTTTTGTGATGAAGAGATTGGACTGAAATCATCAAGAATTAAGGGATTACATCCCTTCATTGGAATGTTGAAAGCCTTTTGCCTTAAGAAAAGAAAATGAAATGAATTCTATAATAAAACAATATATGAATAAAGCAAATTTTAAAACTAATGTTTATTCATTTGGTTAGACTGTTATCAGTGTATAGCAAAGTAAATGCTAATTTTTGGAATAAGACACAATTTAAAATCAAACTGCCTCCCAGCAAAGGCCAGGTTCCATGACACCATTAAATTTCAACAGGGCTACTGTACATGAGGAAAGTCATAGAGCAGTAACAATTATGCATAGCTGAAAAGAATTTGAAATATAATTATTTGTCCTTTTTGCAAAGCCCAATTTTAATTGGCTATGCATAGTTTCATAACTAGTTCAATTAAACTGCGCATTTTAATCCAGCAGATTTTTTAGGCACTGTGTTATCTTTGGCTAAACAACCATTAAGCTAGCCTAGTGTGCTGGGCCATTGTATGATCATGAGATTTAGGTCATGAATTTTATTTATTTGTTTGTTTGTTTTTCATATTTCTAAACCACCTATCTTCCTCAGATGCATTAGGACAGTGGTTCTCAACCTTTTTAATGCCGCGACCCCCAACCGGTCGTAAGTCGAGGACTACCCAACCGGTCGTAAGCCGAGGACTACCCAACCGGTCGTAAGCGACTACCGGCTGGGCCACCAGCTGGCCCAGCCCAAGAGAGGTAAGGCACTCGCCGGGCCCCACACGCGCCAGCAACCCTCCCTGCGCCCGCCGGCCTCCCACCTCCCGCCCCTGGCCCTCTTTTACTTACATTTTTTAGTAGTTGCTCAGCAGGGAGGGGTGGAAACTTCCAGACAGCTCACCTTCGCTGCAGACAACTTGCAGCACTGTTTGCAGACTGGGACTTTTGGCGGGCTCAGCAAGGCAGAGACAGCCTGGACAATTCCTATTGGCTTTTGAAAGCCAATAAAATTAGACTCTATTCAAGAAAGTCTATTCTATTGGCTTTCAAAAGCCAATAGAATAAGAGGGAGTAGCACAGTTAAGGAAAAGGGAAAAAAATGGCGGACTGCGTTGTTTGGCGACCCCCGTGAAATGGTCGTTCGACCCCAAATGGGGTCGCAACCCACAGGTTGAGAACCGCTGCATTAGGAGGTGCTGGCTTTAGGTCTGGGTTTTTTGTTTTTCAAAACAAAATGTTAAGCAGGTTAACAGTGAAAAGTGTAAATACATGCAAAAACCTTAACAATAAAACTCCAAAATTAATAACAATGATGATAAAGGGAAAAAGAAAATAAACTGGGAAAAAATATGTTATTTTAAAAAACTGTAATATATTGCCAAACAACAGATATCAATAATCCAGTGGTGGGATTCAAATATGTGAACAAGCAGTTCTCTGTGTGGATGCTGCTTCCAGAAGTCCATTCTGAGCCTGGGCAACAAAAAATTAGCTACCGGTTCTGCCAAAGTGATGCAAATTGGCTGAATCCCACCACTGCAATAATCCATTACTACGAAGCAGGACTAATTTTTTTCATCCTGTGGGAAGTCAGCCCCCCAGAGAAGGAAATATTAAAAGGGCAGAAAAGTATATTTCCTCAAAGGATCTTAAAGAGGCAGAAAGGCATGCCCAGTTTTTCTTAATAGCCCCAGGTCTCCCTCCCCCAAGCAGAAACCAGCTCTGTAGAAATGCAGATGGAGGCCCCACCTAGAAGATCAAGAAGACAAAGACACCTAAAATCTACATACCCCACCCAAACTCTAAGACAGGACATAATAGGATTAACACAGAGATACCAAAGGGCACACTCAGACTCAGGTCAAAGTTCATGCCACAGGAACAACTCCAAACAAAAGGCTCCAGAGGGTATAAAAACCCACTCCCTACATGTGCTCTCTCTCTTTTCTGCCAAAGCCATCTTTCTGTCTGGCTCTCCTCTTCAATAAACTGCAACCTTCTTTCTAAAGCAGTCGCCATGTTGTTTATCCCTGGCTTGGACTGAACCATGATAAAGACTTTTCTTCCAACAATCTAAAGTAGTTTCATAGTCTCTAAGTTTTAAAAACCAACTCTTTTTTTTAAATTTATTAAACAGATTTATATAGCTGCCCAACTCACACAGTGACTCTACAGGCCAGAGCACAGCATTAAAACTCTACAGTTAAACATCTATAGTTTTTTTTTTTAAAAAAAACCTCTAGCCACCCCTACTCCTACAGCCAGATAGGCTCGTATTTCTGGGGATTTAGCCAAAGAAACATATGCACTTTTAATGCACAGCAATTAGCCAGCATCATAATGACAAGCCAAAGGGCAATATGTTGATATCAAGCCAAAGGACAACAATAATTGAGCAGTCCTTGGTGCACTCTGAGCTTGGTGGTTTTCTTGCAGACAAACAAGCTAACAATAAACCATAGTCTGATTAAGAAATCACCGAGAACATTCCCACCAACATTGACAGGGCAAGCCACTAGTATATAAAAAGAGAGCAAACCCCACTCCCTTCTAGCACTAATGATATTACCTAATTGGGTAATGAAACATCAGCAAGAAAATAACTGAGCTCAGAGAGCACACAGTTCAACCCTAAACCGCAAATATTCTCATCTAGTGGTAACAATAATTAAACAAGATACATACATTAATATTCCAACTTATGAATCATGTCTCACACTGTGTGATCGCAACCCATCCCAATTAAACTTTCTCAGAATTGCCAAGTATGCATTCAAGTGGCAGTGGGGGGTTGTGGTTGTTGTATTAATCTCATTTTAAGAACATAGGAAATTAATTCCTATGGACATTCAAGCTCATTAATTCAAAGGTTGTGTTAATAACTAATATCAGTTTCATTGACTTCCAATTTTTTTTAAAGGTTACTATTTAGGATCTCCAGCAAGTCTTTCAAAACTTCCACCCACTCTTAGACTCCAGATATAGAAATAACATTTGGATCAAATATAAACCAAACAAAAATCCTTAAGTCTTGTAAACAGAGAGAAAGCACTGTAAGATAAATCAAACTCATACTTTAATTTTGCAACAAATTTTTTTAAAATGGCTCCTTCAGAACACATCTGATTCAAAGTAATAATGTTCTGAGACGTTCAGCTTATGCCCTAATACAGTGATGGCGAACCTTTTAGAGACCGAGTGCCCAAACTGCAACCCAAAACCCTTTTATGCATCGTCAGATGCTGGGTGGGTGTGGCCCATTGGGTGGGCATGGCTGCGGTGATAACAGCAGACTGGGGGGGGGGGACTAAAAAGTTCAATCAATCAATTCCAACTCTGCGAGATCTTTTTTTTCCTGTGAGAAGTTGAAATTGACTGATTGATTGAACCTCTCTTTTTTTGCACATGGCGGCAGAGGTTTAAAGCGAAAAGGTTTTATAAAACCCAGGTTTTTATTATTATTATTGGGTTCGCCACCACTGCCCTAATATCAACCACTTTAAAATAATTTTTCCCATAACATATAGTTTTTATGGGTTAATGGATCAAAATTATATTGGTAACCCAATATTTCCCATCTATTCCTTGCAATATTAAGTCCACCTGTTGAAACTAATTTGTGCAAACAACTTTCTCAACAAATATTTGTACTTCAGATAATGAAAATCTTTGGAAAATAAATTTAATCAATCCCATATAAAATTACTTAAAACAAAGTGATGGAATATACATAGGGAAGCCTCTCAGAATACAATAAATATTGAAGCAAAAATCACTTTAATCACATTGATTTTACCCCAAATTGAAAGGCATCCTAGATAATTATATCTTTAAAAAAAATACAATAAATTTTCAGGAATCAAGCATTTCATGATACAGTATTTAGTTTGCCAGAATATATTCTGAAGACCTTTGCTCTAAAAGCTGTTTGATAAATTCAGCTTTTCCCTCCAGAAATGACTGTAGTTTGTAATGTAAAAATTATTATTTTCAGGCATACACAAAGGGGGCATACTCAAGGCCCTATTGTCTTAAATCCCCTTTGAGATATTTTGCTCATTCAGCAGGATTTTTCTTTCTTTTCCCCCTCAAAGTTATTCCCTAAATAACCTTTAATAGATGCCTGGAGAGAACTGTATGCAAGGTATTTTGGGAAACCACTCTGTTTTTTATTTGATGGATGAGCCAACAGAGCTGGACAGAAGACAGGAGATGCATGGCAGTTCTTTCATGAGATGTCTCAGTTAATGCATGCATGCGCATAAGTGTCAAAACAATCACTTATAGAACAACTTTAATCAGGAAAAAGTTAGCTCCAACTGTCTACCCAGTTTGGCTCCTAATATCAGGAACGGCTAAACCTAGGCCAGTGCATTTGAGATTCAGAAGCAGTCCCTCTAGTTCACTGATGGCAAACCTCTTGGGCTTGACCTTTCAAAAATTTGGAAAATGCCTAATCTGACTCTTCTAGTCTCTGTCTCTGTATGTGTGTGTGTCTGTCTGTCTGTCTCTCTCTCTCTCTCTCTCTCACACACACACACACACACACACACACAAACACACAAAAATATGGACAAAAAAGAAACAATTCTTTATTGTCATCTAGGCCACCATGAACAACGGCATTTTGCAGCAGTACCAATTGATGGCCAAATATGGCTCTGTTTGTGCCTCAGTTTGCTGGATCTCAATTAAGCAACCGAACAGAAAGATCATTTATGATTTATTTGGAATGTTTCAGGACAAAAAGGATTCCTTTATACAAGAGAGAGGACAAGAACAAGAAAACATATCTTCTCCTTTAAATTTGGCATAATAAAAAGTTTATTTTTTATTTATAAAAGAACATGTTGATTAGATTAGGGAAAAAATCATCTGTCCAGTTACATCATAAGAATAAAGTATCCAATAATATGTAAGCATTATATTATGAATAAAAGTAAAAAAATGCAAGGGAAAAACCATTAGAATGTGTATTGGTAAAGATGACAGTCGCTTCTTAGCGCTGGGTTTAATGTTTCGTTTGTTCCTTCTTGCTTGGGAATGGCTGAAAATAAAAGTGTTTTATCTACAATGTATCAAGCATTTCAGCAAGATCCCTGTATCTATAATAGAGGCTTTTTACATTCTTCCTGCAATGGCCAATTATTAACAATATATAAATAAGGCAAATTTAAAAACAAGAAAAACCATGTTATTTAGCCAGGGCAACAGTACTACAAAGTCTATATTACAAGCATTACAAAGGCCCTCTTGCATGGCCCTTACAATGCTGAGCCAGAAATAGCCCGGGCCTCTCTTTCACCCCCTAACACCACCACTGCCACTTGAAAAGGCTGCCCTGGCACCATTCTCCAAGGCGCATGAGCCTTGGGGAACAGCAAGATTGTCCCTGCAGCCCAGGATTTGCTGGGCAACACCTACCTTCAGGTGGTGTTCCCTTTCTGTTGACAGGCCTCTATGGCCTACCTGATGCTGCTCCACGTTGCACAAAGCCTTCATTTTTAACAGTTTTGGGGAATGCTCTTTTCAGCCTCAGAAAACCGTCCAAAAGCACAGCCTATTTCTTGTGTGATTTTCAGAGGCTCAACAGGCCACACAAAACCACAGACCTCTCGTGTGACCTCCTGAGGGTTTCTCATGCAGCCTCTGCAGCTTCCAAAAACTGCATTAAGAACACACTTTCAAGAATAGTTGTTGGGTGCTGGAAAACATGGCATGTTACCTATGTGTGTTATAACTTCACCAGCACTGCTCTAGTTGGTTTTGCAGTAGCTCTATTTGTCAAGTTTCAAAACCTTAAATATGTGTCATTATCATTAGCAGCTTAAAGATACATGGGTGTTTCATAATAGAAGAGACATTTCTTTCACAGTGCTTTCAACATTTTGCATGAACTAATTTTAACTCTCTACATCAGGGGTCCCCAAGCCCCAGTCCGTAGACCAGTACCTGGCCATGGCATGCCAGCAACTGGGCCACACAAACAAGCAAAACTTCATCCCTGTGATGCAGGCAGCACACAAAACCACACTCCCTCTGGTCCATGGAAAAAACCTCTCTCCACAGAACCGGTCCCTGGTGCCCAAAAGATTGGGGACCTTGGCTCTATAACAACTAGTCTTGATAGGTGAGAAATTAAGGAGATGGTGGATTTGCCAAGGCAGCATTAATGGCCCTGCACTTGCTTTCCTCCAAGTCTTGTTTTCAATCTATTTCCTCTTACCAAACTACCTGGCCTTACCTCTTACTTCTACAGCTTCTTTGCCCTGATCTAAATAAAATATGTATATACAGAGCAACCAGCTAGAGGTTGACAGAGGATGAATTGTAGGCTGCTGTTGAAGGAGGAGGGAGGGAGCACTGATGTACAGAACAGAAGCTTGTTTCTGTATTTGTATGCCTTTGTTACGTTTCCTAAAGGCAGTTGCCTAACAGTATCGCACAAAACAACAAACATCTGATGAAATGAGAAAGCATGCTTTATTTAAGACTGGATGAAAAGCTGGTTAAATATTTTTAATCTGACATCCATCTGTGACTTGCACTTCTCAAATCACAAATTACTGCACTCTAGCAAAAGTTACCATACAAATTTAGAAAAAAAGCTACTACATAGTTAAATCTACTGGAAAAATTTTCTGCTTAGTCC
The DNA here is from genome assembly GCA_034064705.1 of Bothrops alternatus. Taxonomy (NCBI): domain Eukaryota; kingdom Metazoa; phylum Chordata; class Lepidosauria; order Squamata; family Viperidae; genus Bothrops; species Bothrops alternatus. The sequence continues at coordinate 4,495,530 of JARGCV010000145.1, read as the reverse complement.
GAATGCAATGAATAGAAGTGTCAGAAGCATACAATTTGCATACATTCTATTCATTCATGCAGTTTGCGCAGGAGAAGAATTGAGGTCTTTGCCAATATTTATTATATATGAGCCTACGAGTATTAATAAAGAAGTAAGATGAATATAGACATATAACCAATGTGTGTTATTTAATAATAAAAATAGGATAACTAATATCAACTATGACAAGACCACTATCTCACTAACAGGCTGTAAAATAATCAGAATAAAAATCTGCCATGCTCTTTTCTTCCCCCCACCTCCCATCCCCCCCACACACAATCTGACATGCAGGCCCTTCAAAATTAAATAGAATACAAACATGTTTTACAACTCCACTTTTATGGGAAAGATTGGAAGCTTCTGTCGGGCAGGACCTCTCTATGACCAAAAAGCAAATAGTAGTTTGAATCTACTGATATTGTTAAAATATGTCTCAAAGATCAGGAAACATTTCAGATTGGTATTTTCTGTAGCAAACCAAAGAATGACACAATTTTCAATGGAATCCTTAAGTCCTTGCAAGAATAACGTGCAACGTGTCAAAGTTGTAATTCTGACTTACTTGATTTTTCCCTGTTCACAATAAAGTTCTTATGCCATCTGATGAAGTTTTTTCTTTCACTGCCTCCAAAATGGTGGGCATCACTAGGTGACCTAAATCCTGTCACGGTTTAGCGTTGCCCACGTTGCATGCATGTAAAAAGGCATGGGGCTTCACTTGCCCAGTTGCACCTGTCAACCTGAAGCCAGTGATCATTGCTATGGATACGCCTATCTGACAGACAAAATCAAAATAATGGATGTCTGCTAATATGATAAGCAGTCTATTAAAAAAAATTGGAAAAGGAAATGGGGCATATTTTTTTTCCTATTTAGAAAATAGCCTCAATTAAAGAAAATCCAGGAATATCAAGAGAACTGTTGATTAATGGCATTTTGGAAATTACTGAGAATCTATTGTTGTAGAGCACAGCACCCTAAATTTCTTTGAAACTAGTATCTTTCTTAGTATTTGACCTCTTTCAGTCTTCAATAGCAGTTCCAAATATGAAGAATGTTTGAGAGTATTTCATTAGTTTTATTAAGTGCTGCTCAGTTGTTAGTTGTTATAGCAGCTTTGAAGTGAGGAGCAAAGTGTCTCCTAGGGTATTGTGCTTTGAATGTTGAAAATCAGTTAGGGAATTTTTTGGACAGCTTTCAACAACTTCCTTTTGCTCAGCTTGATCTATCTCATGGCATTGTTGGCATGGGATTAAAATATGAAAACCACATACGTACCATGCACCCAGGGCTTAAAGAAGAGGCAGGGTGAACAGGAGAAAAGTATATTGGACCATCTGAACCTAAATTCTATGCCATATTCATTTACCTTGAGGAACACTAGTTTATGTGCTTCTGTCCAGCCACCCTCAGTGATGTCTCTAGTCCAGCTGCTAGCAACTGGTGCCCTAGGCAAACCATGCAGCTGGTTCCCCACTCTCGAACACTAAGGGTAGATTTTGACACCCCCCCCCCGTTGAAATTGGACTCTGTACTTTATTTCACACCATAGCTTATTGTCTCTATAGCCTGGATGGATGGATGAGCCAACCCTGGATACACTGTATCCTCTAGAACAGGGCTTTTCAACCGGAGTACGTGTACCATCTGTGGTACATTGGCACCTGGCAGGTGGTGCGATCATCCTAGAAAAGTGGTAGTGGGGAGGGGAATAAGCTGAACTGGCACAGCACCGCACAAGCCTGAGCAAGAGACGGCTGGAGCTGCAGGGCTGTCAGGGCTCAGCAGAAGTGCCAGGATCAGCACCACTTTCCAACTGATCGGCACTTCTTCGGGGCTGTCAGGGCTCAATGGAAGCGCCAGGATCAGCGCCAGGCTCCAGCTGGAGCTCGGCACTGATCCCAGCGCGTCTGCTGAGCCCAGAAGAACCACCAATCACCTGGAAAGCGGCACTGATTCCAGCACATCTGCTGAGCCCAGAAGAAGTGCCGATCACCTGGAAAGCAGCACTGATCCTGGCGTGCGTGCTCTCACACACACAAACACATGCGCAGATCTGGGAGAGGTGAGCTGAGCCAAGCCACGCAGAGGCAATGGCAGGGGGAGGGAAAGCTTTTGCCCACCACTGCCTGCCTGTTGTCACCTCTTCCCAGAGCCTCTGGCAGTTTAAAAAAAAAGCAGGGGAGGGAGGGAGGAAAGAAAGAAAGAAAGAGTAAGGGAAAGAGGGAGGGAATTTGGATATAAAAGGGGGGAGAGAAATTTGTTAAATGAGCTTTGCCCCATTTTATGACTTTTCTTGCCACAGTTGTTAAGTGAATCACTGCAGTTGTTAAATTAGTAACATGGTTGTTAAGTGAATCTGGTTCCCCCACTAACTTTGCTTGTCAGAAGGTTGCAAAAAGTGATCACATGACCCTGGAACAATGTGACCATCATAAATATGAATCGGTTGCCAAGCATCCGAATATAAATCACATGACCCTGGGGATGCTGCAACGGTCATAAGTGTGAAAAATGGTCATAAGTCACTTTTTCAGTGCCATTGTAACTTCAAACAGTCACTAAGCGAACCGTTGTAAGTCGAGGACTACCTGTACTTTATCACTTTTTTCCGTTTTTTGGAGGGGTCATGTTTTTGACACCTTGCTAGGTGACTGGTGGTACTTGAATGTTGCCATATTCTAAAAGTGGTACAATCGGTGAAAAGGTTGAAAAGCCCTGCTCTAGTATATGATTGAGAGACCCTGGATCTGGTTGTCCATGATCCCATTCCACTGATATTGTCACTGTTTTCTATTCAGATTGGAAAAGACACAGACTGTGTTTTGAAATTATTTGTTACAGCCAGTATTTCTTCTTTCTCTTTCAACCAAAAGTTGAAGCTGCTTTAAAACCGTGAACTATGAATATACCTATATGCAATTAAAACAGGACAACTGCTAAAAGTAAACCTTTTGTAGAGAATTCTCATAGCTATAACCAGTGCTTTTTTTCTTAAAAAAAAAAAAAAGTGCTGGAACTCACACTCATCATACAACCCGCCTTGCCTACCCTACAAAGTTCCGTCCAAAAAAGGTGCCAGAACTCCGTTCTGGGCATTCTATGAGAAAAAAAAGAGCCCTGGCTATAACTGAATCAGATCTCATACAGTTATAATCATATTGCTTTATATCCAGAATGAGCCCGAATCCACAACAGCCACTGAAAATAATATAATAATGAACTAGAGAAATCTGTATAATTATCATGTTCTGATACAAATTTAATTCCAAACTCTCTGTACCTACTTCAAGAGACAAAACAAACCTAAATATTTCCATTTTTAGATGCGTGGTGAGAATTTAGCCCAATATATTCTATGCTATGAAATTAGGGAAAAAATGATACATAACTCTTTAATTTGCATGATGTTGCTGACATTTAACCCTATTTTTAGCTATGCCTGATATATTTAGTTTGTTAGGGTGGAAGCAAAATTTATAGGTTATTTTTACTACAATTTTAACAAGCTTGTTGAACCTTTGTTTATTTCAAGTCACCAGGAATATCTCAGAGCCAAGTAAGTAGGCTGCTGGGTTAAACTTATTGACAAACCCCTTCAGACATCAGGATTGAGTAGCCTATGGCTGTAATTGGAAAATCTCCCTCCAGCATCTTAATAACTTGTGAGTCACCAGGATGGATATGCTCTCCAAAATGGACCCTGGAAATAATTACATAATCCCCTCACAATTTCACAAGGCTGATGGCCTAAATCTCTCATTTTGTCTTTTTTTTTTTTCAACAGAAGAAGATAATTAAATCATTTTAGCGTAGTTCTTCTGTGGTATTTCCTTTCAACTTGACTTTTCTTAAAAGGCCAGAGATTATGCTAATATTTCTAGCTTGGTGGAACAGACTTTGTTTATTGAGCAGTTCAAGAGAATTGGAAATGATGACCTGGCTGGTGAAATTTTCTGGCACTTAACTTTTGGGATACATTTAAGAGGCCAAATCTACATTTGTTAAGCTATTAAATGCTCATTCAATTGAGAGCACTCTAAGAAGAGAGATGTAAGACCCAGTGCTATTTAGATCTGGGCCACTATTGGCAGCTGGATTGGCTGCCTAAGTACTCAAGGCTAGCACTTAGCAGTTGGAAAATGGAATATTATGGGGCGGGAATGAGGCAACTGAGACCTAGTGAAGTAAGAAGAGGATAGTGATGGTGCAGAAGGACAGAGTAAGGAAAAAAACAAGGGAAGCCAAGCACTTGGGACCTCTTCCCCGTTTTTTTTCTTTTGCTACTCAAGATGCAGGAAAAAAAACTAAACCATGTAAAGACCCCTTACTGGGCCCAATCCAGTATGACTATCTTTTGCATGAGCTCCACTTAATCAGGTAAAGGGCATGGTAGCAATTATGGCTTACCTCCCCTTTTGATAAAAATAAAATATTACAATATTACAATCAGAAAAAAATATTAGGTTAGAGAGGAATTTAAATCAACCTCTGATTGAGTGATGTTAGACAACTTGTCAACATGAAAATGGCTTCTGTGCACATCCTGCCATAACACTAAATCACCATGGCTGTCAAGCAGAGTCACCACAGCTGATGGGCAAACAGCATTGAGAGATTTAGTCACTCTCTCACCTATATTGAATGGTTGACTGGTAATTTGCAAAGTAGAGACTTTGAGTAATACAACTGGTCTATTATTTAAAAAATGAAATGCATTTTTCATCTCTATCTGGATGCCTTTTCTATTCATATCACTGCAGGCTAATACCTTGAACTGACTAATACATATATTACAAGAACATTTAAATCTTGTGGTTAAAGTGTGTGGTAAAATAATACTTTGGGAAGTGTGCTACAGACAGAGGTTCAGCTATGGTTCAGCTTAAATATTTCTATCATAATTCATAAGAAGATTTCAGGGAGGTTATTTAAAGCTGTGCATGGGCACTGGAATTTGTGCAGGGCCATTATAAAAATATAACATTTATAAATTTAATACGGGAAAAAATAGATAAGAGAGGTAACAAAAGGCCTGGGTTGTTAAACAAGTCATACTGTTTGAGCAGGTCTGCTGATTTATTCTCACTCTCACCCCTTCCCTAAATATTTTAGTAATAGCCATTTAGCACAGGATCTGAATTTATCTCACACCTTTAGAACTGCAGAATGGATTCTGAATCCATCACTGTTATTCCAAGAATGATTCTCTATTCTCTTTTTAATAATAGATAGAACTTTCACAACTGAAATCCCCTAAACTGTGTATATTCTACAGGAAGCTTAAAAACTGGTTTTATTGACTGATTAAATCTGCAAAAATAGAACAAATTTTAGTGGAATGCATTTAGTTTGATGGGTGACAAATTGTCCAGGTTTACATTCTTCTATGAAGAAACTTTTTATTTAAAATGGATACTGTAATTGTTTCATTACTGTACAATTTCTATTGTCTGCTAGCTATAAGGGTATCTATCAATTTATGATTTTCATCAAGCTGTTCTTTTAGTAACAAATTAGCCCAGAATTTTGATCAGCTGCTTATTTAATTCCAGTAATATATCATTGCTCTTTGTCATATCATTAACTTTGGGTTTTTTTTTCATAAACCCAAAATCATCCCCTTCTTGCTACAAATTGCAAATATAATTCAAGGATTCTCATATTAGGGTACTTGGTTTCATTTGAGGGATATGTTGTTAAATATTTCCTTATTATATGTAGCAAATGCTGGTATTTACCAGTCCATAACAACATAGCAAATACTAGCTGTCATCAGAAAAGGATGCAGTCAAATGAGATATTTGCCCATTAAATTGTTGAACTAAAACTAATAATGAGAGCATTAGTTCTGGTAGTAATATGAAGTACAGTTCACTGAAAGAATATCTAAAAAGCAAAAGACATTTTGTATTTTTGTTTTGTATTCCCTCAACTAAGTCATGCTGGTCACGTTTAACAACACAGACTGAGTTTTCAAAGCATGGAATAAATACAAAGCAAAGCAACTATCCATATAAATAAGACATGTTGATTACTGGTGATTGGGGGAGGCAATGACCCAGTGTTGATGTACCAATGCTTCGCACAGCTCGCCACATTGCTACTTTACTAATTCTTCATATAAGTTGGATCGCACAAATCTGGGCAGAGAATCCTTCTCCATCAGCATGAAGATTCTCTTCTGGGCTTGGTCAAAAGTGCTTATAGATGGTTCCACCAGATTCTTCATGGTCACTGACTTGGTGACATGGTCAATATTCACCTGACAAGAGGGAGATAGAGTAGATAGCTGTAGGAATTACATAGGACATATCTCATAAAAATCAAGTGATGTGCCAACAATATACTTTACATGGGGCATTTTCCAAAATGCCTCCCTGATGGAAAAAACCTGAAGCTAATAGCAATTCCATATGTGAAGCTAACAACTAATAAATATCCCTTGATAAACTACAGCTGAAATAAATATATATTTATTTTATAACAAAAAGTCAAATATGAAACATTTGATTCACATAGATTTTTGTTAGAGATGTTAAAAACATGAAACTAACTATCATCAAATCTAACTATAGGGTTTATGATACACCCCTGGTAGTGGTGCAAAATAATACCCTCTCTCCACTAATTACATAATGTCAGCACCAGTGCTTTGTGATCATAATCTATTGATGCTGTTTTAATCTTAATTAAGGGAAATGCCACTTTAAAAATAGCACTCTATCACTTCTTTGTGCTTCAGAGGACAGTGTATAACCTCGCTGATGAAGTTCTCGCCTTGTCTTGCCTTCCAGCTCATGGACTCTCTTTGCAGTAATATGTTGGTGTGCCTTGTATGATGATTGGTTCACTTTTCAATGCATTTCTTTATACTGTAATTTTTAATGACTAATCTTCCCTTGCACAGCTTCCTTAGACTTGTTTCTGATGTCTGTTTTGTAACATTCACAAATATAGTCTTTGTTCAGTATAGTGTAGAACTGGAACAAACCAGTAATTTCTTCTGTGACAAGGGAAGGGATCTGTGTTTAGGTGTGCACTCCATAAAACCTAATCACAGGGGCACCTTCAAGAGATTAATTCCCTAATTCTTAATAAAAGCCAGGGTTTTATCTCCATTCAGCTAATGGCAATCAACTAACCTCTTTCGGAGCCTCACTTTGAATAAACTCTTCATAGATCTTTTTGGCCTTTTCAGTCATTTTGGTAGGCAGTTTGGTCTTCTTATAATGTTCACACGCAATCCAGAATTCAATGTTCTCTTCACTGAATTCAGATTGGAGGAAAGTCCGGAAGCTGGAAAGGCCATCTGCACAGAGGAAAAAATTATTTTAAAAAATGTTAATTATAATTGTGAAATAACACTTTTTTTCAAATTACATTGTCCTAATTAATCCTCTATTGTGCAACAGTCCTTGATAACCTTTTCTTTGATCAAATACTTATAAGATTGTTTGTAATAGTGGAACAACATCATTCAGCCCTACTGATGTGACTCTGTCCTATCAGTTTTGTCAAAACAAATTTTGGAAGATAACATAGTATGGTCAGCAAACCGTGTTAACTGATTATAAAAGTAGGGAATGAAAGAATCCAGACATCAATGACTTCAACCACACTATAACTCATACTACAACTTTCTTTCATATCAATTTTCCTTAATTATTTGCTGTGAGACAAGGAATATGGTGAGGAATTAGCCTTGTCCCAACAGTTACAATCAAGAAGAGAAGGCTAGACCATATACCCACCAATATGCATTTCTAAAGAAGCTGAGGCAACTGGAAGAGAAAAGAACAACTTTTGCTTGCAGAAGCTCCTGAGCAGCCACAATTTTTCACTACTTCTAGTATTCAAGCACTGATGCAGCTGGTGTTCTTGAAGCACCAAAAAGCATGCCTTGTATTAGATATCCAGTGAAACTCAGTAGCATTATCCCTTTAACTCCAAATGAAAATCATAGAGATATTGCGTGCATAGTTGTATGGTGATTAAAAAGGTAGATAGAGCGCAGAAGAAAAGAAAGGGAGGGATATGAGATTGATATCTATAATGCGAGATAATTCTAAACTGGAGATTCAAAGAACTTTCAGGACAATTAACACAAAATTTGGTTCAATTCAAAATTCAACTAGCAGTAATATGGAAGAGTTGCTTGAAGATTATGAAAGTGATGCTTTGGAAGATGTTGGATAATCCTTTCTTTCCGTATATTTAATTGCAATCATTTGTTGTAATTTCTCTTGATTCCTGCCAATTATCTTATGAATTATGTAATCTTACGAGAGGGCCTAGTATCCTCTTTTCTCTGTAATCTTCAAAGCAGCAAGAAAAAAAATACATAATCGAATAACAGAGTTGAAAGGGACCTTGGAGGTTTTCTAGTCCAACTCTCTGCTCAAGCAAGAAATCACTGTGGTAATCTCTTTTGCCAGTCTTGAATTTATTTATATAAAATAATAAAATGCAAGAGATAGTTGAAATAAAAATAGTTGATACTGTCAATGCAGCACTCTGCACAAAAGTAATTTGATTGGTAGTATTGTAAATTTAAGTAGCTAGGCTTACTGGCATTTACATACAGCATAGCTAAGTATGATATTGTGTTGTACAGTAGCTTGAGTTTTTTCAGAGCGTTTCACCACCAGCAGCACCTTTGGCCATTGCAGAGAGTTTTCCTTTAGTCCCTTGAAAAGAGGTTTTTTTTCCCCCTTTTGTCCCTAAGTGGAAAACTCTTTTTCCTTAGTCTTCCTGCCACTCAGGGGAAACTCCTGCAGAAAGTTCTATTTCCTTACTCCCTTACAGAGAATACTTTTTTCCCTTAGCCTTGCCACAAGGAATAAGGGACTATTTTTTTAAATAGTATTTTATTGTTTTTTATTATTACAATTAATTAGTACTTAATGAACAATGTGTTTTCTGGGTTGATTTGTTTTGCTTAGTAATACGAGTTAAGTTCTTACTCTCTATCCCGTTTTTCCAGCCATTGATAAAATAAGTTCCATGTTTGAAAATATTCTGTATCTTCTTTTTCTTTGATTCTCAACGTAAGTCTATGCATTTCAGCACAGTCCAGTATTTTCTTGATTATCTCTTCATCCAATGGTGTTTTTTCATTTTTCCAGTGCTGAGCAAATACAATCCTCACTGCTATTAATATATGTAATGTTAAATATACACTTTGTTTATCATTTTTTTCTGGAAGTATACCTAATAAAAAAAGTTCAGGTTCAAAGTCTACATGTTTCACTAACATCGCTTCTAACCAAGTATGTGTTTTTGTCCAAAAATGTTTTGCTTTAACACACGTCCACCATAGGTGATAATATGTACCAGGATTTTGATTACATTTCCAACATTTACTAGACATATTTTTAAACATTTTTGCTAATCTGACAGGTGGAAGATGCCATTTATAAAACATTTTATATAGGTTTTCTTTGTACAAAGTTGCCATTGTCAATTTATAGTTTCTTTCCCAAAGATTTTGCCATTTCTCTAATTCTACCGTATATTGTATCCAAAGTTTTTTGCCCATATTATCATTGTTTCTTTCACTTGTTCGTCTTCCATTTTCAAATTCAATAAAAAATTATACAATTTTTAATCATTTTTTCATCAGAAGACAACAGCTGATCAAACATTGTCTGGTCTTTGTAAAAACCATACATTTTAACTTCTTTATCATACCTCGATTGCATTTGCAGTCAAGGCCACCATGATAAGTCAATAACCTGATCTTCTAACTCTTGTTTAAATTTTAATTTCCTATTTGTATTCAGAATATCCTTATATGTTAGAATTTTCTCAAGTTTAACTTAGTTTGGGTGAATGAATGCTTCCATCATTGATGGCCATCCTGGGATTTTCGTATAGATTTTTGGTTTTATCTTTTCCCCTACAAATAATAATATGCTTCTTATGTAGTGGTTTTGGAAATATCTGTGGATTTTATTCTTTTCATACCATAAAAATGCGTGCCATCCAAGTTGCAAGTCATGTCCTTCTAAATATAACAATCTTTTATTTCTGAAGGTTATTCATTCTTTTAACCATGTTAAAGCACATGCTTGGTAGTATAAGACCCAATCCGGTAATCCAAATTCTCCATTTTCTTTAGGGACTAAGGGACTAAGTTTTAATTACAAGTAATCCTTAATCTGGAACATACTTTTCCTTAGTACAGAGCTGACTTACTTTTCCTAAGTGAGCATTATACTGTTGGAAACGTGATTAAAATACCAACAAAATTGGATTGGTAAGAAAAAGAGTTTATTCTGCAGAAAATAGAAAAGCGGTTTGCAAAGCGCGGTGGATCCTGATGAGAGACTTCAGCAGGAAGTTCTAAACCCAGAGACCACACCAAAATATTCAAACACATAACATTATATACACTCCTATCGCGACGCCCCCATCCCCTCCCCTTAGGTCCCATTTGAGAGGACTTCCGGGGGTATAATCTGTCCGATTCACCTAGCCAGAATACATCATCCCTCCCCCTCAGTTACAGTGTTTAGAACTTCCCTCTGCCATCCTTTTATCTTGTTAAGTGTGTCTTCTACCCAAGCCTCCTGCAGGGCTTGGCTATTGTCTAATCTTTCTATTGTTAATCAATTGTGACCGTTTTATTTTTAAACTTCTTCCTTTCTCACAATACTAAGCAGCTTACATATGCAGGTAGTCCTCACTGAAAAAAAGTAACTTATGACCATTTTTTGCACTTACAACTGCTGCAGCATCCCCATGGTCAGGTGATCAAAATTTGAATACTTGGCAACTGGCATGTATTTATGACAATGTCCTGAAGTCATGTGCTTACCATTTTTTAAAACATTTTATTGAATTATAGAGTAAAATACAAAATACAAAGCAAATAGTAGGACACAATGGGGAGGAAAAAGGGAAAAGAAAGTGAGGGAGAGAGGGGGAAAAAGAAAAAAGTCATTGACTTCCGACTTCCTTTGTTGCAGTAGAATAAAACATTAACGTCGAGCCACAACTTTTTACTTTTTCACAATAGCATAAACTGGCCATTTATGTAACAACAAATCAATCTAATCGGTGAAACACAAAATCAAAGTTTCATTTTTTTCCACTTCAAGCACAAAATCCAGAAGCAGTCTCCATGCAGAAACAAAAGTACTTGTATTCTTTTCTTTAGTCAAAACAGTCAATTTAGCCATCTCTGCCAGCTCCATCAACTTCTGTAGCCATTTGTCCATAGTGGGAATTGAAATGTATTTCCATTTTTGTACATACAGTAATCTTGCTACCGTCAACATATACAAGATCAAAGTTCCAAATTTTTTCCCCAAGTCTTTTTCCATTAGACCCAAAAGAAAAAATTCTGGTTTCATATTTATTTTTATTTTAAAGATTTTCTGTACTAAAATGTGAATCCTTCTCCAATATTTCTTTGCTTTATCACATGTCCACCATAAATGGTAAAAGGTCCTTCTTTCCCTTCAGATTTCCAGCATTCATTTGAAATACCTTTATACATTCTAGACAGCTTGTCTGGTGTTAAATACCAGTGATACATTATCTTATAGAAATTTTCTTTTAAATTGTAGTTCAATGTAAATTTTAAACTTTTCATTCACATATTTCATTCCCATTGTTCCAGCATCACATTATAACCAAAGTTCCTTGCCCATTGTATCATACAATGTTTTACATGTTCACTTTCCAAATTTAATTTCAATTGCATTTCATAAGCCTTAGCATACTCTTAGTATGGCATGTTTAGTGAAGTGATTATTAAAATCATCATTAACTTTATCATACCATAAATAACCGTGCCATCTAAGCCTTAGTTCATGACCTTCCAAATTAAGTAGCCTCTTATTCTGGAAGTTCACCCATTATTTTGACCAAGCCAGGCAACATGCCTCAAAATACAATTTCAAATCTGGTAAACCCAAGCCCCCTCTTTCCTCAGCATCTTGCAATAACTTATATCTAATATCTCTTTGCCATTGTTTGAATGGGACATCAGTTGCATTGGAAATGTCTGGAACAGAAAAAGCATCTTCGGTAGAACATTCATCTTGATTACAGAGATACTCCCCAATAATGATAAATGCAGTTTATCCCATCTTTGTAAAGTGATTACCATTTGTAAGCTTCCCAGCTGGCTTCCAACAAACAAAGTTGGGGGGGAGCCAGACTCGCTTAATGACTGCATTGATCTGTGGTAAAAAATGGTCATAAAATGGGTGCAACTCCCTTAACAACTGCTTAGAAGTGGAAATTTTGGGCTTAATTGTGATCATAAGTCAAGTACCACCTGTATTTTATTCACTAAGATACAGTATAGAAAAAGGATTAGGGTTAGAGTATTCTAAACATCCCAAGTGTACCCATCCTTCTGCTTCTGATCTGAGATACAGGCTGATATAATTTTATACTGCATATAAGACTCATGCAAATATACTAAATGACAAAGATGACAATAAGTTTTTATTTCAGTTGCAATCTTAGCACTCCTCCATAGATGACATAACAATGCTTTATCATAGTTTCTCAATATCTTATTATTCTTAGGATAAATGTTCTCAATAGGTTGAGATCTTTAGAAAAGACTTACAAGGGTTTTGAAGGAGCTTTTCCAAGGAATTGTGCCACTGCCAAGCTTCTTCTGGGGAAGGTCTGGAAATAACAAAATGAATATATATAAAATATATAAAAGCATATTCTTTAGATCAACAAGTCAGAAAAGGAGTCTTTTGTTGAACTATTGCTCTGCCTTATTCATGATTTTACAACCTCTTTATAATCTCTTTCATTAGTTCTGTAACTTTTCTTAGCCTTGAAGCTAACTGTGGCACAAATACGGTTCAGCAACCTCCTTCCTATGCTATGCCCTTATAATGTCTTTATCTGATGCAGCCTTAAGTTGTCCTTAGGTGTTCTGATTTTAAACTAGTATTCTTCCTTTGAAGAGTATATGATTTTGGTATAGAAATTATCTGGCACACTACTCTCACCGTTCTGTTCCTGATGTTGATACATAGGTGATTTGCTCTGATAAGCTCCTGTAGATCATATTAAGCTAGTGCAGATATACTCCTTTCCCCCCAGTACCTATGCAGTGAACTTCAAAACTATTTATCTTTGAGTGGTATGAAAATCCATTTTTTTTAAGCCAGTTTCACCCTCTGTAGACACCAAGTCTCTGAGTCAATGGCAGCAGAGAAAGGTCATGGGATGAAGTCAGAGTGAGTGAATAAGACATTTGCTATTTCATACTGCAATCCCCTTTTTATTATATGGAAGAGCATTAAACCATGACCAAAAGGAGCCCAATTACCAGCTAGTGTTAGTGAATAATCAGGTTTCCATCAAGTCTATGAAAAACAGTTGCTAAAATAGAATGAGTTTTGACAGAGTCTAAACCTACTGTCTGTCTGCCATCTGTCAAGGTTTACCTTACTCTATAGCCCTGTTCCCAACCGTTAAGATTCCTGTTTTCCCACTGGCTGGTTGAGTTTGATGGAGAACCCTGAGCCAGAGAATTCTCCGATCTCTAATATTAAAGTGCGCTGTATATAAGGACTACTCTATTTGGTGACATGATGACAATGGAAGGATGATGGTAACAAATTTTATGGTAGCTCAAGGACAACAGCTTAACTTGATGAGGAAAAGCCTTATTTGAAAGAACTAAAAATATGTGCAGTTTACATGGAACTGATGCCAATGATTTGTTAAATCCATCTAATAATGGATGTAAGTCTCATATATCTTTCAAACTGTAAAAAGCAGTTAGATGGTAGACCTTGTACTAGATCTAGGCAAAACTAGGAACATATAGATTGCCTCAGGCAGGCAGTTCATGGTCATGTGGCCATTTCAGCAAAATGTACTTTCCTCTGCTTTTCAGTATGATCAGATAAACATGTCTATGGATTTGTTAATTGAAAATGAATAGAAAAACAGCAGGAAAATTGGTATGGCCAAGAAAATCGGTAAGGCTAGAACACGGGTCGGTAACCCGCGGCTCCGGAGCCGCATGCAGCTCTTTGAGCCACCTCCTGCGGCTCTGGAGCCTCCTCCGCCATTTTCAGAGAGAGAGAGAGAGAGAAAGAGACAGAGAGGTACTTGTGCTTCCCTTCTCTCTCTCTCTCTCTCTCTCTCTCTCTCTCTCTCTCTCTCATGCAGATTTGCCCCCTCGCAGAGCTCCTGATTGGCCCTGCAGCCGGGTGCCCTGCCCCCAGGGAGAAGGGTGGCCAGGAAGGGCCTTTCCGGGGCTGGCCCGGTCCGAGGTGCATGTGACCGGAGACCCGTGCGGGGAAGCCCTGGGATCCATGCTGGGAGCAGCCCAGCAGAGCCTCCGTTGAATGGGCCAGCCCTCCCGCAAGCCGCAGCCCTGGTTAGATAAGCAGCAGCAGGGTGAGTGGGAGGAGGGAGGAGGCTTACCTGCAACAGGCGGACGGACAGTCGAGTCGGCCTCGTGTCTCCCCAGGCTGGGCGGCAGGCCTGGCGGGGCTGGAGGCTGGCAGGGTCATCAGTTCCTGCCCCTCCCCGGGCTGGGCAGTAGGTCCGGCGGGGGCAGCGGCTGGCAGGGGCATCAGTTCCTGCCTCTCCCTGGGCCACTGAGCCAGCCTCGTGTCTCCCTGGGCTGGGCGGCAGGCGGTGGGGGGCATTGGTTTCTGGCCGTCCCCAGGCCACTGAGCCGGCCTTGTGTTTCTGCGAGCCAGGCGGCAGGCAGCGGGGGCATTGGTTTCTGGCCATCCCCAGGCCGCTGAGCCGGCCTTGTGTCTTACCAGGCCGGGCGGCAGGCGGCGGGGCATTGGTTTCTGCCCGTCCCCGGGCTGCTGAGCCGGTAAAATCAATGGACTTGGAGGTGCTACGGCTGGCTTTTCGAGTCGCCGCAGACCTCCATTGACTTTCATGGGGACTCATGGCAATGAAGGGGCTGATTGAAATCGCTTCAAGAATCAAGCTGCAGGATGGCTTTGAGTGGCAGAAACACAGAGAGATGCAAACACATCTCCACAGGAGATGCAGCAAGGGCAGGAGACGAGGAAGAGTCAGCTATGTCTGTGCACAAGCCCCGAAAGCTTTCTTCCTCTCCCTGATCTTGCCTTTCTTGCTGGCCCTCCGATGTAAGCATCTGCTGGGTTTCCTCAACCTCCCCCCCTCCATTTTATTTTAATCCTACCATCGCCTCCCTCTTTCGCAAAGTTGACATTCCGGGGACTCAGAGCTCGCTTTGCTCCTGGAGTCACTTAGCAAAGTTTAAAGGAGAGAATGCCTGCTCCCACCTCCCACGGAGCAGAATTGCTACTTCCTCGCCCTCCCAGCGAAAGAACCCCAGAGAGCTGGAAGACGTCCTTTCTCCCACTTTCCGCTTCCCATCCTCTCTTTTCCGAGCACCCCTCCAAGAGCGAGCCAGAAACCTCAACTCCAGCCTCCCGCAGCAGGCTGAGATAGGCAAGCCCGAGTGGTCGTCTGCTGCTGCCTCAAAAGATTCACCGCAGCAGTTCTTTCTCCCCGTCGGCCTCCTCCTCCGCTCCCTGGGAACCTTCGCGCCAAAAGGCAGAAAGAAGAAAGTCCCAGAGAGGGAGAGCACGGGGCGGGAGGAGAGCAGTCTTTTCCGAAGGAAGGAGAAGCCAGGACGGCAGAACCGTTCATACAAGAGCTGGATGGGGGGCAGGGCCGGTGCATGTCTCGCCTTACGCTCCACTCTTTAATCAAGCCCTGTGTTCTGTGCGCATGCGTGCGCACACAGATGCGCGCGCACATTTTGCGGCTCTCAGTTTTTTCTTTTGCGAGGGAAATGGATCCAAGTGGCTCTTTCACTGTTGCAGGTTGCTGACCCCTGGGCTAGAAATTAGTCTACAAAAGCTGACCATCAACTTGAGGTAGTGGAACTTGAGGAAAAGATACATGGAGATCAAGGAGAATAATAGCGCTGGAAGGACCTTGAAGGTATTCTAGTACAACCCCCTGCTCAAGCAGGAGATCCTTCAGGGGCATCTTATGGAGCAAGAGAGAAAGCAGTTTATATAGGGCTGGATGATAGCACTATTTTCGTTATTCTCTGATACTGAAAGATTACATATACATTTAAAGTATGGTTCTTCATATTCTTCCTTTAACATTTCAGCTTTTGTCATTCCTCTCATCCTTTTTATTTCCAACTCTATGTTGTCCTCTATGAAGCAGAATGGGTCTGAATGGAGGATAATTGTACTCCATGCAGAGAGTATTCCCCTGAGTATTCATTCTTTCATTTTATTTTTCAAAATCTGAAGTTTGAATTTTTCCCCTGCTTTAGCTGTGACTTTGGGATCTGGTTTTGTCTCTCCCACAGATTTATCATCAGTTCCCACCCTGGTCAAGAAAATGATTGCTTTTGTCTCAAGTGAGTATGCTACAGACTCCCATAGCAAAGTGGATGCTAATTATCTGATTTTACTCAGGCTGTCAGGATTTAAAATTAAAGTATTAACGTAAGACAAAATAGCAACTACTATAGAAGTCCATACAGATACCAACAAGCCTAAGAGAGAAAAGAGCTTACTAGTGAGATATTTTGAGATGGATTACTTTGCCTCAAAAGACATAAAACTGTGTGTAAATACTTGTTGGAAATGTAAACAACAGCCAGATACTTATTATCACGCCTGGTGGGTATGTCCTAATGCTAAGAAGTATTGGCTTAAGATTCATAGATGGTTGGAAAAGATGATGAAAATACAGATAGAATTTAAACCGGAATTGTTTTTGCTAGTAATATTAAGACCTAATTATGGTAAAGAGAATGACTATTTGATATTACATGTTTTAACAGCGGCAAGGATAGTATTTGCCCAATTTTGGAAAAATGAAAATCTACCATCTGACCAGGCTATAATTACTAAAATTTTAGATTGTGCAGAAATGGATAGATTAACATTGGAGATGAAACAGAAAGATGATTCAGTTTATTTTAAAACTTGGGAAAATGTTATCAATGATTAGAGACGCGTTAGAATCTGAAAAGAATTTAATATTTCAGAATAGATGATGGATTTTTAATTGAGTTATAGTTTATAGGTTGATAACTTCTTTATTCTTAGTGATTTAGTGATTCTTAACCGTTAACATTGATAATTATGACTAGTTGAGATTTATTACTCATGTTTATTTACATAGATGAATTTATCTGTTTATTAATTGTTAGTAATATGGTTATAGTTAATCTTATTTTAAAATGGCTGAGTATGATATTTATTCATTATTATGATCCGGACGGTAGGTTGCTTGTTAAGGTACGTGATTATTGTACCTATCCCATTCCATCCTAAATCCCCCACCCCCTTCCCCTTCCATACCTGTATTGTTCCTATTTTTTCCCTATTTATATAAACATAATAAAATATTTTTAAAAAAAAACTGTGTGTAGATCTGGAAAATTCTCGAATCAGGAAACAGAAGTCTGAATCTACCATTTCTTGCACTCTAAATGCCATCACAGTACTTTTATTAAGCACTTTTAATAAATGAAAGGATGCATATAAAAAGTAGAATGGGAATGTTCATTAATGAATAAGATTATAGATCAACTGCTATAGAACTGCAGTCTTGCTGGACTGACTGCATACACACATTTTTCTGCATGATAATGAGTAGAAAGCTGCTATTTAAAATCATCTGTTCTGTTAAAAAGAGGATAAAACATAAAATGGAAAAAGTGGCAACTATAACATCAGAGGTTAGTCAATGGTTTGGAAAGTTGTTTTTGTATCAATTAATGGGTGGGCTCATTCTCATGTCTCCTACCTACAGCACAAAGATGTCCCACAAACCATTTTTAGTGGGCATAATGTCATGACATCTCCTTCAGTCAATGGCTTGGCCTGCTCTAATGTCATGCAGCCGATTAAATTCATATTTAGCTGTTCCAGTTTTAAAGTGTGTTTTGCCCCTTCTCCTTGCCATATGAGCCATCTGCAACGCCTCAGTGGTTATGCTGGTGATGATGAAGTCATAAACTACCATCTGCCCAGCTCCTGTCTGCCCCACTAGACTGCAGCTGCCATGCTTTTCCCCTCACATTGCTAAGCATTGCCCTCCATGGTATAGTTTGCCAGAGAGATCTCACACCTGGCTCCCATAATTGTATCTGCTCATGTAATTATACCTAACTGGTACTTGGTATGCTTCTTTTTCTATACCTGGTTTAGCAAGCCTTTGAAAGAACTATAGACCTGTTATGTCCTGAGCCTGCAAAAGCAGGCTCGGGATGTTGCATTGGTCCCGGGCATTCCAAAAACTGCCCGGGGACCAGACAGAGCGGCGCCAGCCTTGTGCGCATGCGCAAGGTGCGAAAACGCTCTGTTCCTATTGGTTGACACTGTCCAGGTTTCTGGCCATATAAAAAGGCCTGCGTGCCTTTTGCTTTTGCTTTTGCTTGGTTGTTGTACAAGGAGAATAAAGTGTTTGTTCAGCATCGCCATGTGTCTTCATCATTCGCACGCGAACGAAGTACACAACACTGGCGACAAGGATGGGATCCTTTGCAAGCTGGAACAAAAGATTTGAGGACTTACCCAGGAAGTCCTGAAGAGGGGAAGACGGCATCTGAATCAGCGTCCCAGCCTGCCAGTACAGTGTCACTGGAGGTTGAGCTCGGCTACAGGACCCTTTCCCCAACAGCAGCTTGTAGAGGAAGCGAGTGGTGAAGGTCGTAAAGCTTACGATGTCGAAGATTGGCCGCTTGACTGATTTCGATGTCTCCCACCCAGAGAGATGGAATTCCTACGTAGCACAGGTGGAGAATTACTTCTGAGTAAATCAGATTAGAGAAGACGGCCTGAAGGCAGCAACTCTTTTGTGTGCCTGTGGACAAGAAGCTTTTGACATCGCAGAAAATCTGGTGGCCCCTGTACCTCTGGAGTCAGTAACATATGCTGACTTGAAGAAAATGTTGAAGGAACATTTCCAGCCGAAGTTATCCGTCATTGCTTGGAGGCACGCGTTCGAGCAGAGGGACCAGAGGCTGAGTGATTCTGCTGCGGACTTCATTGCGACCTTAAGGCAAGCAGCCAGACCTTGTGAGTTCAAGGATTTGGAAGAGAGGCTGCGAGATCATTTTGTCTGTGGCTTAAGGAGCAGAGACTTACAACAAAAGAAGATGTCTCCTTCCAAGATGCATTGCGAGAGGTGGCAGCTGAGGAAGCAGCAGGCGGGGCTGTGAAGGCCTTGTGCCTCGCCAGGAGTCCTCCAGACACAGCTACCGTCCATTAAGAGGACGCTCGAGAAGGATCAGAAGTGGATCCTGAAGAGGAGGTTGACAGACTTCACCAGCCAGCTGAGAGGAGGCAGAAGGGACGTCCAGTCAAGGCCCCAGCATTACTTCAATGCTTCGGGTGCGTAGGACACCACAAGTGAGCTGACTGCAGGTTTCACTCCGCCATTTGCAGGGCATGTGGCAGGCAGAGCCACATTGCATCTGTCTGTTTGGGTCGCCAGAAGGTTCAACCTCAGGAAGAATTGCTTCAGAAAGGTACCAGGGTCCCCAGCCAAAACAGGGTAGGTTTCTGCGCATCGCACAGGAGCATTCTAAGAACAGGGACACACAAGCCCCTTAAGAAGAAACTTTCCATTAATGTAAGGTTGCAAGGGGTTCCCTTAGTGATGGAGTTGGACACTGGGTCCGCTCTTTCCATTATTTCAATTAATACCTTTAAAAGGATTTGCAGCAGTAGTGGCGTTTGAGTTAAACTCAAGCCATCGAATCTAATAGTCACTGATTTTCAAAATTCTATGGTGTGTGCTAAGGGGGAGGCCACCCTTAGGGTACAGTATAAGGATTTTGAAAGTTCCCTAGATGTGGTGGTTGTTGGGCTGAATGTATGAGTCTTATTGGACTTGATTGGTTCGAGGCTCTGGGAATCCAGGTAACTGGGCTGCACAGCTTGCAAACGCTGGGCCTTGCAGAGGTTTGCAAAGAGTTGAGTTCAGAGCTAGGATCCTACAAGGGGCCTCCCATTTCACTACGGTTAGACCCAACCATCACGCCCATCAGGATTAAGCCTAGGAGGGTACCTTTTGCCTTCAAAGGTAAGATTGATGCTGAGCTGGACAAATTGCTCCAGCAGGGCATTCTAGAACCTGTGGACTCAAGTCCATGGGAAACCCCGATAGTAATGCCTCTAAAGGCTAATGGGGACATACGTATATGTGCAGACTATAAATGCACACTGAATAAGGCGCTGCAACAGCACGCTTATCCAGTGCCTGTGGTAAGTCACATTCTGGCCTCCCTCGAGGGGGGGCACATTTTTGCGAAGCTTGACCTGGCACAGGCCTATCAACAGCTACCTGTTGATGAGGCAGCTGCAGAGGCCCAGACTATTGTAACTCACAGGGCGGCCTTCAAGGTCAAGAGACTGCATTTTGGGGTAAATGTAGCCCCTGGCATATTCCAAAGTGTCATGGAGAGCACACTTTGAGGTATTCCTGGGTTCTGTCCCTACTTCGATGACGTCCTCGTTGCTGGGGAGTCATCTCAAAATTTAGCAGAAAGATTAAGGGCTGTCTTGCTTTGTTTTTGAAAAGCAGGTCTTAAACTAAAGAAAGATAAATGTAAGATAGGAGTCACTTCTACTGACTTCTTAGGATTCAGGATTGATGCTCAAGGCATTTACCCTGCTGAAACTAAATTGCAAGCTATCCAGCAGGCCCCAAGCCCTAAGTCTAAGAGTGAGCTGCAAGCCTTCTTGGGGCTATTAAATTTTTACCATGCATTTCTCCCACATAAAGCTGCAGTGGCAGAGCCATTACACAGGCTCTTAGACAAGCAGGCTCCTTGGCAGTGGATTAAAGTCCATGACAAGAGTTTCAATGAGGTTAAGGCCTTGCTCAGTTCTAATGCTGTTTTAGCGCATTTCAATGAGCAACTGCCTGTTTGCATCACATGCAATGCATCTCCTTATAGGGTGGGAGCTAGACCTGTGTTAGAAAGAGCCCAAGGGGCAGATCAATAATGCAGGGAACTTTTATTCCAGCAACCTCTAGTTGTACAACTTTAAAAGTGGCTAAGGTCTTCATCCCTGGTACTGGCCTATATAGTCAACCAAATCTCCCCAGCTCACGTTCATGAGTGATTAATCAATGTTTTTCTTAGCAGCAACCGGTATCCTTTTTTTTAATAAACTTAACTATTTGTTTAACCTCTTCCCTGTTTAATCAAGCAGTTTGTACTGGGATGAACCACCTTAAAAAAATTATTTCCATTTTACTGGATTAAGCTGAGGAGGTTTATCTTGTCAGTAGACAAAACCATTTTTCCTGGCCTTAATCCAGGACTCATAGGCCTCCCTCGGTTCTGTATAAGTGCAGGAAGTGGTTTGGGGCATGACATTCAAGTTCATGAGAATCAGCTTTCATCAAATAAAAGTTTCTGTCCACATGGATAAGATCTGCTTAATTGTTTGGGGCAAAGGGCTCTTCAGGCCAAAGAAGGGGCAGAAAATAATCAGGGGAAGAAACCTCAAACATTTGCATCTTTGCACTCTGAGAAAAATCAGACCAGACCGAATTATGAAACATGATTCTATTTTTAAAAAATAATTAGGCAAAAAAGGCTAATTTGCTCAGGAAATGTTATTTCTCAGATTGATGTACTGCCAGAATCCAGCTGGGGTTGGGACAGAATACCTACAATCTTGTTCTCATTGCTAGAGCAGCCCTGGTCTTCCTTTTCCACCCCAATGGGAAACCAAACACTTTCCTTCCCGAAGACCCGTGGAGAACCCGTCTCACCACATCTGTTTCCATTGCCATGACAAGATCTGCTTAATTATGATGTTCAAAACAGCCCATAAACCCACAGCCTAATTTGTTCCAAATGGCTCTGAAAAGAGTGTATGATCTATCTAATTTGTCTGTAGCAGTAGTTAAAATTAAGCTATTATCAACAGTGCCAGTCACCATGCAATCTTTAGATCAGCCTGTCTGCTGAGCCTTTTTTTTACTGCCTAATTGGAAACAGATTCAGGGACAATCAGCCAGAAGAGGTTTCCCTTGTGCATTAAAGCCACTTTTTTCCCTAATAGCATCGATGCTACTGGTGTTCATTTTGTTCCAGTTCCTGGAACTGCTTTGTCTTTCGTACAGATGGGAGACTGCGTTCTCACAGAAAAAAATGACAGTGATTAATGTTGGCAATTTGCCTTTGGCAGCGGCAAGTTTCCTGAAGTCCAAAGATAAACACAAATGGAGCCACTTTTTCTAATGGTCTCGTATCAATGTATCACAACCATTTAACATTGTTTTCATTCACATAGTTCTTCTTAAATTTGCTTGCTTCCAATCTAGTCAAACAATAATGATATAAAACCTTCTCTAAAGGGACTAATTGTGTCAGTTTGTTGTAGCAAAGAAAATAAATAAAAAAGCAAGAATAAAAAGCAAGCAAACAATCTGAGGGTCTTAACAGCACCTTAAATATTAACACATATTAACTATTCAAGCTCTTGTAGATGATAATCTGCTTCTCCAGAAGCACAGATGTTTTCTTGTGTTCATAGTTGTTCTTCATCAGTGAAGAACATCAGTAGGGATGAAAGATTTTAAAGCTTTCAACGACACCCCAGGAAAAAAAATTCTTAGTATTCTCTATAATTAACATACAAAGCAATTTTGCCTTTCTGTAGGAAGATATGCCTGTCCCCTTTCTTCCCTCTTTCTTTTCCGCACTCCTTCCAAAGTAACTGTGACCACATTCCACACTACTAGTGAAATGAGTGGATTTGGATCCTTTAAAAAAATAAGGTTTTCTTATTTCAAGTTTCTTCATTAGTAAAACCAGTCTTCTTTTTTAATTTTTTTTATAATATTTTATTAGTTTTCTAATTTTACAGTTAAGTATTTAAAAAGCAATGTGGTAACTGGGTTGATCAATAAATCTTTAATATAAATCTCAAGTTACAATATCATATATTTCCTCTTTTTCCCTTAATATCTACTATCTCATATTAGGCTAACATAGTTCTTATTATTATCAACTAAGTAAAAACATCTTTGTTACATTTATCAATAATTTTTAGCTTATATATATCTTAATTGTGTTTGCATTCAATCCTTATATACAATCAATGTCCTGTTATTGCTTTCTTCCCAAGCTTTAATTCCCTGTCAATATTCAAATTAACATTTGGTATTTATAATTTCCAAGCTTTAGGTAACCAAAGTTTCCCTTATCTCAACTTCTTCCTTTTTCCCTTTTCATAACAAAATCTAATATTCTAAATACACAACTTATCTATTTGAATATGGTCTTACTCTGTTTTCTAAAAATTATCTTCCACCATATTAATCTATTTAATTAATAATACAGTATACCCTCTAATAGATCAAAACCATTATATGTATTGTCTGAGTTAACCAATAAATCAGTAATATACATTATTTTTTTTCCGTTTAGGTCTAATTTCTGAAAGCTCAAATACTCCCTCTCTTTTTCTGGTAATATCTATTATCTCATATTGGGCAAACAGAATTCTTATTTTCAACTGATTTCCAAATATTTTATATTAGGTGACCAAGATTTCCCTTATCTCAACTTCTCCCTTTTTCCCTTTTCATACCAAAGTCTTGTTACACATCTTACCTATTCAATTATAATGTTACTTTATTTTCTAAAAATTATCTATTTTCCACCATATTCAACCCTCTAGTTAGTAATATGAGATCCCCTCTAATAAATCAAAACCCTTATTTTCTTCAACCTTACTCTGGCTTTCTTCCTTTGCCAACTAACCTTCCATTGTCAATGCTTTTGAATCATCAAATAATTCTCCCTCTATTATGATATATATTATTTGGAATAAGAAAGACTACTTGGTTGCAGTTTTTTTGGGAAGTATTAGCCCATTTGTATTCATTAGATTGCCTTCCTATTCCAATTTCCCACAATTGTCCTGATAAGTTTATTTTCCTTTCTATCTGTTTTTCCTTTTCCTCAAATTTCTTCTGATTTTTGTAAAAAGTCTTTTCTATTTTTAGTGTTGTCACTCCCTTTTCTAATTTTTCTGTTGGCTGGATCTGTTGGTCAATTGGGTCCTCTATCTTAGTATTTAGTTGTTCCACTTCTCCTGTTATTTTCTGCATTGTTAGTTCTTTGGTTGTAGTCAAGATCTGGGTTTGTATATTTAAGCTGGCATCTTGTTCCTCTGTGTTGCATCTTATTTTGTCACAAGCTAAAAGAATGGTTTCATGTATTGATTTCAACATGGAAAGGGTTTTTTCCTGATCTTCATTCATATTCTCTTGATAGTATGTTAAGCTGAAGACTTTAGAATTAAACATTAAGAATAGTTTTTTGTTTTTTATAGTTAGGTATGGGACATCAATTTCATGTGTTATAGGTGGTCTTTATAGTAGAAATTGTTTGTCAAGTAAGAGTTTATAGTTTATAGTCCAAGGTATTCATCTCGTGTAATAACATATGCTTCTCATGTAAAGAAACAGGAAAGCAATTCCCCACATATAGCTCTGAAAGTCAGTAAAAGTTTATATTCATAGTTCAAACAGGCCAGATATGCCGCCCAGAAGTTCCTTCTTTGCAGCTGAGTTTTTCACAGGTGGTAGCTGTCAAGGTCAGAGAAGTTTTTTTTCTGGGGTCAGGGCTTCAAGCCAAGTCTCTTTTAAACAATAACAAGTTGTAATACCATACTTTGCCACAAGATGTCACCGATGCCGTATAATTTTTTTTAAGTCCAAAAATTTTATGATAGTTTTTCAAGTCTTATTTTTTTAAAATAAAAACACACATCTCCAGTAAGAATAGGAATACATTTAGTCCCCAAGTTTCAAAAGCATATACATCCAGTTAGATTAAAATTGTTCTTATAGTTGCTCTGTTTCCCTTGGGTAGTTAGTCGCTGCTGTTCTTAGAGAGTGGGGTAGAAATTCCCTTCCCTCTCCTCACAGGGGAAAAATACTTTGGGCAGCTTTTACAGGAAAAAATATTTGAAGTCTTAAAGAGAAGATCAGATCTCACCCAGTTTCATCCATGTTGCTTTAAAGGTGCTTGATGGTGATTTTGACTTCGGCTGTCAGCAGCTTAGTGATGAGCCATATTGCTATGGCCAATCTTTCCCCCGCTGGTTTGGAGAGCTTTCCCTCCTTGCTCATCGCCCCTGCAGGGTGACTTTCAACCTTTTCAGGGTCCCCCAGCCCAGTGGGATGAATTCAGATGTGAAAGACAGAACTCGTCTTCCAGCATCCGCAGTACCGCGATGGCAAACCAGATGTCCAGTAAAACCAGTCTTCTTGATACCATCAGTTTAAAACATATCAGAATTATAAGACAAGAACAGAAATATTTTTCAAGCTGATTTGATTTCGCCTTTTCCAAAATGAAAAATGTATCTTGTCCCATGTATCATGGAAATAAATTTGTTATCAAATGCTTGTTTTAAATCTCTGTTGAGTTCTGTATCATTTGCCGACCAGTGGAAGCACAACGTGTGATTTCCTTTTCTTATAACATCAGTGGAAGAATAAGTGGAATATAAGAATCAGTGGAATATAACAATTCCAGGTAGGTCTCTTGCTAAATGAGTCAGTTGTTAAGTGAATTTTGCCCCATTTTACAAACAGTTGTTAAGTGAATCACCACAGTTGTGACATTAGTAACAAAGTTATTAAGCGAATCCGGCTCCCCATTGACTTTGCTTGTCACAAGGTCGCAAAAGGTGATCACGACCCCAGGATACTGCAATCATCATAAATATGAGTCAGTTGTCAAGTGTCCAAATTTTGATCATATGATCATGGGGATATTGCAATGGTTGTATGGAAAACTGTCATATGTCATTTTTTTAGTGCTATTGTAACTCTGAATGGTCACTAAATGAACTGTTGTAAGTCAAGGACTTATGCTCTGCATTTGAATAGTAGTCTTATAGAATTGGGCACTTCCCGCCTAGCTCCATGTCAGGAAAAGTTCCACATGTTAAATCTATGTCAGTCTGCTGCTTTGAGTGAAGCCAAAAAAAGTGAGGCAGTTCTGGATGTTCATGCACACATGTCCTATGAGCATAATCTGACAAAATTGTCAAGAAGAATAAATATCGACAGTAAGGAGCACATTCTTACTTCCTTAACTCCAGATCTCATACCGGAAGCCTAAAGAATCCAAGCCACCTTTGCCATATGAAATATCATTATGTGATGGTAGTAAAATGCTTAGGGACACTTGTTTCTTCCACCAAGCTATATCTCTGAACATACTGTAGTGAGAGGCGATTGGCTGGTCTTCATAACTGAAAACCAACAATTATGTACTCTTTTTCCATAACTCACCAAAACTTTCTTAATTATTGCTTTAAAATCAGCAGTACATCTGAATACTATGAAAAAGATAAATTACATATGTAGAGAATCGATTTTCTGTCATATTTTATGTAATGTAGACATATATTTGTAAAAGATCACATGGTGCAAATGTTCAGTTTTAATGGGTCTTCAGTCTATGATTTGAAATCGCATTACAAGGAAGATATCTGGTGATTCTGACATTATTTTTACACAATGCAAATGATTTTGCCAGTGTTTAAAGTAACATTATGAAAAGTGTACCTTAGTAAAATGCAAAAGCAATGCTGAAAGGAAATAAGATCACAGAACTGGCTGCAGATTAAAGCATACCTTAATCAGGGATGGGGAACCTTCTCTCCATCCCCTAAACTGTTAAGTATGGACATGTGGTAAATAGACTAATATATACCTACTTTTGAACCTTTGCTGGCTTCTCTGGGTAAGGGATAATCAGATCAATAGCAGAGTCTGGCTTCTGGAGGAGCGTGCCTAATTTTGTCTTGATTTCTTTGGCTCTGGAGAGAAAAATTATGAAATAATACATGAACATACAGTAGTTTCCACTAAATGCAAAATTGAAAAAGATGCTCCATTTGAGTGGCAGGGCATTTTCCTGAAAGCTATGAGATCCAAATATGTTACATTCTTTCTACATACTGAAAATAGCTCAGTACGTTCAATTAAGATGACCTGATCAAATTTCATAACCTGGTATCTCTGGATCGGTTTGACCACAGCTCCTGTCATTCCCAGTCAGTAGATTGACTGATCCTATTTCATTTAATTTCAGCTGTAGTCATTAATTTTTAAAATAATATTTTTCCTACTTATCTTTCACTCATTTAGAATAAATGGCAGAAGAGTTATGATAAATTGTGAAATAATTCTCCACCACAGAGGGTCTTATAGTTTTAAAGGGAGATGGAAGTCAAGTATTTTTTATTATAGCTATATGATGGTTTTAATATTTATTTATTAAATAAATTTGTATGGCTGCCGAACTCTATATGGTTACTCTGGGAGGCTTATAGCATCCACAGAATAAAAACCCACAATATAAATTCATATCCCCCTCCTCCCCACAGAAGCAGCAACCAACACAATCAAACCAGTTACTTGATCCGCTCCGTATCAGGCCGGTATCCCCTCAGACCGACGACAAATCACGTATCTACCAAAGTCCAGGACTGCCTGAGCAGGGCTGGCACAGCAAGAGACAGAATTGAGGAAGGCTTAGCCATCCCATCCTTGCTTTCCATTTTCAACTGCCCTATGAAGCTTGGGAGAATGGACAGGACATGAAATATAAAGAAACAGAATTCTTACAGGAGTTCTTTGTGGTGGGTGATCTGCTAAGATTTTGTTTTTCTACTAGGAATAGGAAAAGAGGATTAATTTCAAATATCTCTCTTCCATGTTTGTAAAATATGACTAACCAAAACAGATTACTTAGGCCATTACTTAGGCTCAGTGCTTTTTTTGTAAAAAAAAAAAAAAAAAGTGCCGGAACTCACACATATCATACCACCTGCCTTGCCTGCCCTACAAGGTTCCATCCAAAAAAGATGCCGGAACTCCGTTCTGGGCGTTCTATGACAAAAAAAGCCCTGCTTAGGCTAACCCTCTCTATCACTCCCTCTGATTTGATTTTGCTGTTTGCATGCCTTTTTGTACTTAAAAGTAACTCAAAACACTGAACATACAAAATACTTCTTTTTATTTTCCTCACAACAATCAGCTCCACCTAGTCATCCCACATATCATCTGTACTAATTAGTGTTAATGAAGCCTATTTATTATCAGGACAAAGCCTGATTGGTGACACATGAAATTAAATATATTTATCTGCTTATGTTCGTGGAATACACAAAGTTATGATTTGCTTAATCATTGTTTGTGGACTAGGCCATAATTCTTTGGGTTCATACAAAATGCTAAAACGTAAAATCTGGATTGCCATTTGAAATTACTACCTTGGATTAGCACATTAAGCAAAAAAAAATATGGTCATATTATAGCCTTAATTCATTGCTGGCTTTAGTCAAACCCAGCTTTAGAGTACTTCCAGACAGACAATTGCATCAAGAGTACTTCCAGACAGACAATTGCATCTTTTTCTCCATGATGGATCATCTCCGGAAACAAACTTATGGAAAACATGATGGGGAAATGGAGAAAGCACACGTACTGTAGGGAGTTAAGGAAGGGTACATCATGGTACACAGATGCAAGTAAGATAATTCATGTCATTTGTGTGATGGCAATAGCTTACACCTGATGACTCCTTGGCTTGGGGGGTTGGACTAGAAGACCTCCAAAGTCTACTAAAATCTACTAACTCTATGCTTCTATGTCATTGTGACTTGTACCAAATATCTATAATCTGGAACTCAGAGTGTAAATAAGGCAGAGAGATTGCACAATACTAATCTTGCCAGATATCTGTTATAAAATTATTTTTATAATTTATAATCTGTTATAAAATTATCCTTATAAACCTTAAGTCTGCTAGGGATCTGGTCTGTTCTTGTATGCCATGCTCTGGGATAAATAGAAGGAACCAAACTATAAGCCCTCCATGTCCTATAATAGGGAACAGCAGATGTTTAAATTAAAAGCAAGCACAAAAATTATTCCCGGAAAGTGCTCATTATTTCATCTCAAGTCTTATCCTCATTCACACCCTCTCATAATTTTGCTGACAAAAAACTTCAGCTGTAATGCTTAAAGGAAGAGCAGCACCGGAAGCTCCTTAGGGACTTCTGGCAAGTTAGTAGCAGCTGAACCCAAAGCTCTGCTGCTCAGAATGCAGTCTCAGGGAAATTTGCTCTCACACCTAAAAAAAATTATTTTTATGCTAGTTTAGTTGTTAGAACTCTTACAAAGAAATTTTGAAACATTTGTTAGTTTACCCCTTATATTATTGTAAAATAGAAAGTGACTTTAAATGTGAAGAATAGCCCATCCATCCATCCATCCATCCAATTAATCAATCAATCATACAGGCAACTTTTGTTTTTGTTTTTCTTCTTCAGGCATTTCAAAAGTAAATCATCAAATGATATAATGTGTTATGGAGCCTTTGAAAGTCTCTTGATGTCATTAATTATCAGCCTTTTAAGTGCTTTAATTTCTATTTCCATAAGCAGGAAACCTCTGAGTTTTCCAGATGTTAACCTTTTAGCTGTTCTTCAGATCTTGCAATGAAAGCTTTACTCTTCCATCTCTTTGGAGGATGTCAGCATATACTAAGGCCACTTTCCTAATCAGCTGTTCCAAGAAATCTATTCATTTAACCCAAGAAGAGCCTTCTTCATAGGCCAAAGGGTGGCTAAGTGTCCATGCTTCTTGTTGAAACTGCAGAGTGTATTCAAGCCCCTGCCCTAATAACAGAAATAATACTTTATGTAAACTAAAAAAAACAAACATATATCCTTGTGCATGCATGCATGCATACATGCACATACACATACCTGATAAAATTTAAGTTTGGATGTTTTAGATATTTACAGATTAAGAAAACAGCAATTTGTTGCCCATTTTGGTTGGACATTTTGGTAATATGGGTCACACTCCAGTTGGAGGTTGTAAAGATAACACAACCAAAAAAAATAAATAAATCTAGTTTTATATATTAGAGAGGCTTAAAATAAGGCCATTACCTTTTTAGATGCTAATTTCCCATTTATTCCTTGTGGATAAAAGAATATAAACTCATATCCATATACCTCAGGGCTGTCATTAAACACACAATAACCTGAAAAGGCAAATATTGAAAGGATGGAGATGAATGGATCAGAATGGAAGAGGCTAGGGGGCCGTTCTATGACCAATAACTAGCCTTTTTCAGCTGGTCAAGATCCTTTTGAATCCTGATTCTGTCTTCTGTAGAATTTTGTTATCCCTCTTAGCCTTATGTCCTCTGCAAAGAGATTGAAAAGTGGGGTCTCTCTTTCTTTCCCTCCCCCCTCTTTCTCTCCCTCTTGCCCCCCCTCTTCATCCTGCTTCCACTTGGGGGGGTGTCTCTCCAGGTTGATACGGACTCCTTAATGTATAAATGTTGAGTAAGCTGCTTAAACAGTGGCTGAAGCATCTAGTAAGTGTAGGGTTATTTTGTAAGGATAAATATACTGGAGGATGTCATCAAATGCATTGTTGAAATCATTATACACTTCACTATAAACTCTGGCAGTGTGAGAACTAGTCTCCAATTAGATCTATTTCTCATTTTGAATTTATAAGCAATAGCAGATAAAATTTAACATTTTAAAACAGTTGCCCCATGTCAAAAGCATATGGATGGGAGAATTAGATTTCCTATTCCAATGGTACCAGTGTTCATTTTAAAAAAACCAAATTCAGGTAGATGCTAATAGTGAAGCATTAATCCTATTCTTATTACTGTCCTGAAACTATTTTTTAAGAAATCTAGCCATGGGTAGAGTCATCAAAGTCAAGAGTCAAATCTTAATGCAGATCCAAGCTAAGAAATAAAGGACAATACTACATATGCATAATGGATACGAACATAACATATTCCATTTCTTTCTCTGGAGCAGTACATAGGGCAATTTTTTCATTGCAAAGCAGCGTTGTTCTGATGATGCCAAAGATGTGACAAAACATGTCTTCAGACATTAAGCAAACACAAAGTTAAATAAAATAAACCAACTGGGAAAAAATATAAGAGAACAATTAAATGACTTGGCTTTTCCACTATCGATCAATGGAATCTCACTTTGTATCATAATCCATGCCATAACTCAGAGAAGAATGTCTGCAAAAATTAATTGGCCGTCACACAGGAAATAAAAACTACTCTTAATCTAGTGAGGTTTGACATATATATTTGCACCCTCTTGTTTCCCATATGTATTTTCAGGAACCCTAGATGGAATAATACAAAAATAATTAGGATGGCTAAAAACAAATTCTGTCTTCCTCCACGTAGCCTTCTATGAAAAAAATCTTCCTGAATCAAAATAGCTCATAGACAGTAGATAAAATCATAGAAAGAGAAATACACAGAAAGAAGATCCAGAATCTATAGATTCTAATCACCTTGAAGCAAAGTTATTCAAGTGATTTTATTACTCCTGCATTATGCTGGGCCACTGTGATAAGTAATTCACTACTCTCAAGTTTTCATACCAGTTTTTGGTTCATTTCAGGCTAATTAAAAGTGCTGGTGAAAAGTTTTTGAAAATGATGACTTTTCATCATATATTCATTTCATTTTTGAGATCCTGATCTTTTTTATTTTATTCCATAATTTTATCATAGTGTTCATTTATCAGGGCCTGCAATTATCTAAGTCACTTCCTTCCTTATCTAGTACTAGAAATACAAAGAGATTGCACTTAAATCTGCTTTTCTTTTCTTTTAGTTGAAGAATAGCATAACTCTGCATTGATGCAAACTAAGTTGTGAAAGTGATAATGAGTAAACTCATTATCAATGGATAAGGGTTATATCTTTTAAAATCATAAGGTGGAATGTTTCCCCCCAAAATAGGTTACTCCCAATACTATGATAGAATTCTGTTATTTTATGATAGTTAACAAATAAATTATCAACACTTGAAGACAATGTTCTCACCTGTATTTTAAATTTAAATTTAATTTTATTCTTCTTTATAATAGCTACAAGTGTGTGTCAGGGTTTACAGACTGTTTATATGAATGAGTAAATGAGTGGATAGA
The DNA here is from genome assembly GCA_034064705.1 of Bothrops alternatus. Classification (NCBI taxonomy): domain Eukaryota; kingdom Metazoa; phylum Chordata; class Lepidosauria; order Squamata; family Viperidae; genus Bothrops; species Bothrops alternatus. Next base: position 4,463,479 of record JARGCV010000145.1, on the reverse strand, counting down.
TGGGTGAGTGAATGAAAGCTCGAAAAATTATCTTCTTTTTTCCTTGTATTCAATGATGGATGGAAACTTAAGAGAAAGATCTCAGAAAACCTTTTGAGCAATGGTATGGTGGTGATGATTTAATTGTCATAAGATATTTATCTCAGTAGCTTTCTGCTTATATCTTGGGTTTTAGCATGAAGCTGGGAGGAAAGTAATTAAAAGCATGAGAAAAAGCCAAACAAAATATGACAAGAACAGTTCATGTAAGACTATCTGTCATCATATACTTGTGAAATAGTGTTTCTCTGTGTGAGAGTTTTAAAGTGCATCGTAACTTTAACTGAAAATCAATCTTTCCCTTAGTCACAATTTTCCCTTTCAAAAGCTCTTTTACAAGAAAAAAAAGCTTTTAATTATGCTAGTTTGGATGAGAAATTCATATTAATAACCCATGCTCTGCATTGCATCACCCCCCCCACCTACAGTAGATTTAACAGGATTTTGAGTGATTTGGGTCCTCAATCTTTAACCATTTCTTAACACCTTTTTTTTAGGGTTATGCATCCAAATGTAATTTACCTTTCTCATCTCAAGCCCAATGAGAAATAAAGGCCATTAGTTTGGTCAGTTCACTTGCTTAATTCCTCCAAAACTAAATGAGAACCGAACTTCCCAACATTTCTTTAAGCAGGCATCTCTTCTGCACAGAGATGGGTTAATCTTTTATTCTGCCAGATTGCTGCAGGGTCTCCGCTATCTCCATCACCCTCATCACTTTCCTCATTGATAGGCATAAATTTGTTCTCTCACCTCTCCAGACATGTGTGGGGCAAGGCTGCTAATCCTTTGCACATCTTGCCGTGTGGTTATTGTATCCTTGAAGACAACCAGATGGTGTATGAGAAGGCAGACGCGCTCGCTGTCTATAACACAGCCTATCTTTTTCAGGAAGATATAAAGCGGCTGTCTTGAATCCCAGCCAGCCCCTTTGGCCAATCACATTCAGTCTAGTGTTTTTGAGCAGAGGAGCAGAGATGAATGAGAAAGAGTCACAGACCAATTACCAGGCAGACAGATGGGACTTTTCCTTTCCCTCTTTTTGTGTTTCACAAATTAATTACTGCTCACTCAGAATCACTTAAAGTGGACTTGCCCCATCTTTCATCCTGTCAAATTACAGGGAAATTGTTTTCTTCTATTTGTGGAACAAAATAAATGGAGTAAATGGAATTAGACCCCAAGGGACTAATTGTGATCATCTAAATGCACATTTCTAACTGTGAAATTGTGGTGGTAATAAAACTAACTCGGGCAGTGTGGTATTTGCTTGGGTGCACCTAGAGAAGAAAACTCAAGTCATTTTCATATATAGGTATCTATATTAGATATCTATTAAAATAACTGTCAGGTTTTAGGACTAGAAAAATTAGGGATGAAAGATGAAACTCCATGTTTTATTTTTCCACGGAATACAAAAGAAAGCTCAAGCTACATTTTAGCTTCCTATTGTTTCTGTCCTTCTCTAGCAAATGAAAAGTAGTGCAAAAGGGCATTGTTGCAGATATGTAACAACTAGCTGCAGAGGTGTCCGCAGGATACAGTAAAAAAAGATGAGACATTGTCTTTTACACACGTTATAAAAACATGGAGCTTTGATTGCAATCATTCTATCTTGACTTTTTTAACCAAACCTTGTGGATATCCTATTTATTTCATTGATGTTATGTCGAAAGCACAACTACTTCTGTGTAGAAATATAGCCATTTTGTTATGACAGACAGTTCAACCCTCCCCCAGTGGATGTAATGATTTAAAAGTTCATCATTATTTATCTCCATGTAGCATATGGAAGATCAAAGGCTTAAAGTCACTGTGATTTTTAATAGCTAAAGTGGGATTTGAACTGGGCAGTTCCACATTTGTAACTGATTTTATTAGCCATGGATTTTATCAGGGCAAATGGACTTAGGCAAGACACAAACTGCCCGCTTCAAATCCTTTTTCAATTGTAAATGTATACTTTGGATTAAGACATGCTGAGAAAGATGAAACTTTATTTCTAAGTAAACATACACAGGACTGGGCAGTAAGGCCTCAGGACACATTTCCACTGACATCAACAGCGACTGTTTGGAAATGAACTTGTTTACCACAGTTCTGAAGAATGTATGTTATGAGCAATCTGATCTTTTGCTCCTGAAATGGAATACTTCCTTTTCACTTATTGAAGAGAGGTTTGATGAATAGTCTGTGCTGCGAGTTCTTTTAAGCATCTGAGTAATGAAGAATCATGCTTACAGGAATGAATCGGCCATTAAGTTCATTTATCGGATATGTTTACACTCTCTTCTTTTAGAATTGACAGAAAGTCACCTTCCCTGTATTTCTTCTAAGTTCCTTTAGTATAGAACATATTCAAATTATTCTGTATGGCAGCGGTTCTCAACCTGTGGGTCGCGACCCCATTTGGGGTTGAACGATCATTTCACGGGGGTCGCCAAACACCGCAGTCCGCCATATTTTTGGGGGGGGTCGGCCATTTTTTCCCCTTTGTGACGCGGGCCGTCGCGCCGCGCATGCGCGATGCGGGCCGGGGTCGAGCCCCGGAAAAGGTTGAGAACCGCTGCTGTATGGCAATAATTCCTCCCTATGTAACCCCCCCTTCTTAGTTTCACTGAAGAAAATGACCAATAGATTCAAGATGAATGTTCTGCTGTGATCTTCACTGTGCCAGAGGTTTGTAAAATCAAACAGTTTTTGATTTATTTCTATTATTTATTTGTAAGAAATAAGTGTAAATTTTTCTTTGCACTGGAGATTCAGGCACCCTCTAGAGCAGCGGTTCTCAACCTGCGGGTCGCGACCCCATTTGGGGTCGAACGACCATTTCACGGGGGTTTCCAAACAACGCAGTCCGCCATTTTTTCCCCCTTTTCCCCTCAGCCGGCACAGGGGGCAGCACCACGCATGCGCGGGGTAGCACCGCGCATGCGTGATGCGGGCCGTCGCGCCGCGCATGCGTGATGTGGGCTGTCACACCGCGTATGCGCAGTGCAGGTCGGGGTTGCGGCCTGAAAAAGGTTGAGAACCGCTGCTCTAGAGTCTAGCCAGATCTGCAGAACAAAAAACATGCCTCCTATGGTACAACCCCAACTAGTTCGGGGTTTTGTGAAGCTATCATTTGTGGCTAAGGAACTTTTCACCATTCCGTTTGGCAAGTCTTTACGTCATTTAGATATATTGCAAAATACTGCTGAATCACAAATAAAAAAAATCTCTATTCTGTATTTCTGCTGTGAAACATTATGTAGGGTGAAGGAGATTCACTTTTAAAGAGTTATGAATTCTGTCGAAGGATAACTAAGCAAACAACTTGGTTATTTTTGACTTCCAGAGAGGCAAAATATACTTAAAAAGATAATTATATATTTTAAGCTCTTTTCAGATTTAAATATTGCTGTTTTTGTAAAAAAAACAAAAACAAATTATTTTTATAATTGAAAATTGTCTTGCAACAAAGTTTATTTTAATGAATCAGGACTTCTCCAATATGTAATAAATCCAAATTATACAATTACCAACAAAACAACGTTTTGTTCAGTATATTTACAATGTATATGTTTGTAAAAACAACCCAAAGCAGTAGCTTAGATGACCTACGTATCTGGCAACCGTAGGAACTTTATCTTTGTCCTGCAGATATTGACAGGGCATCATCTTATATATTAAGGACAGAATAAAAACAAAAATGTAGTTTTTGCTGCAACATCCATTTTCCAATGGAACAGAAAGATGTTTCAGAATTAATGATATTCAGTTTGTTGAAAGTTATCAGCAAAGTAATCAATCTTCTAAGCAGTCAAGGCTTTGTTTTACCCTTAAATGCTCTTCAGTTTGAGTCATATTTCCATGGGAAACATGTTCACGCTTCTGCCTGGAAGCGCTCATAAAATAACACAAATGTTGAGATTCTAAAGTCAAAATGCCAGACCAAAGTCAGCACTGGAAACAGTCTTAACACATTAGGAGGCCTTCCTTTGCAGCCAACATCTGCCGATGGATTTTGTCTTGCTGAAGCTCCTCGTGGTTTGGATGCCAGAGTTTCAGAATGATCCTTTCAATGTTGAGGGCATAAACAGTATGGGCAGGGACCACTTCCCGGTGGATCTGCAAGTACACAAGTGAACATCTTACTGGCCACAAATTATTATCTTAAATGTCCACATTCACAAATAGAAACTAGTGGTCATATGTTCATAGATGTACAGCATATAACCTTGCAATAAACAGATGGAGGGGAACAGATGAGCATTTTGGATATCTAATATTATTATTAACACAGAAGCATTTCAAGCAAATCAATGAACCTTTCTCACTTGCTTCCTCAGGCTCACCTGATCTCAATGAGACATTGGTTAACTGCCCAGAGGAAAAAGAAGGGAAATTATTTAAAGCATACAAAACAAACATCAGGAGCTGCAGTGGAGTAATTGTATAATTGATAGGCAATGTTACAGGGAGAGATCAGTGCTAGAATTTTCCATATTAGCCTCAAATAATCACATTTACTTTATTGGGCCAAACTATATAGAGTATTATACCAGTCTTTCCAGAATGTTTTATACTTTCATCTGTGGATACAAATGGAGTTCACTGGTATAGATACATATTTTGTATGGTAGATGCTTTACATAACATGACTTAATTTTTCAAGAAATGTATCCACATTTCTTTACAGTTCATAATTTGGACTGAATTGTAATACATTACAAATATCATGCAGACATTATACAATATGAATATCAGTATAACTAGGTTTGAAAATTTCTCTCTTCCAGTAAAACCTGAAATTTATAAAAAAAAACTAGCTAAGTGAAGAATATCAGAGGTATCCGGAATATTGTTTATTAATTTGTTATAACTGTTTTGGAAATGTGATTTACAAATTTGAATGGAATTATGTTCTTATTGAGATTAAAGTTATGTTACTTCTAGACAATTCACTATGTTATGTTCTTGTAAGATAACATGAATCTAAAAATGTGGAGCATACACATTTAAGAACAAATAGAAAGCAAGCTATTTATTTTCTTTCTGGATATTCTTTCCTATGCCCCCATTATTTGATAGTAACTTCTTAGTCGAAGAACATCTCCATCAGGAGAGTAGCAACTAAAATTAAAATACGTAATCTGTGAAAGTTACCTGCAGTGCCTCAAAGAGATCATACATGTTCACTGGGGACAGAGTTGCTGGTGAGGTGTCCCCAGAACAGGCCAAAAGGAGGGCTGCTTGTTGCTCTGCATCGTCAGGTGGTAGATGGGAAGCGAGGTTTTGACCAGGTGGGGGAGCCAAGCAGGTAGGAGGGCTAGGAAAAGGAACAAGTTGGAGAAAAATGGATTTGGCATCCTATGATGGAAAAAGAAGAGTCCACTTTTGTTCTTCTTCCCACTGCTGGCTCAGATTCTGTTCCGAATATCAGAAATGTGAATTGGCATATAGCCCCCAGCAAGTAATTGAAGGTCATGTGCAACTTCTGGTCTGAATAATGTTGTATAAGATTAGGCTACATTTGGATAAAAATGAAACTCTGTAGGGGCATTTAGTGATAGCATTTTTCAGGGCTTTTTTTTTCTCAAAGAACGCCCAGAACGGAGTTCCGGCACCTTTTTGGGATGGAACCTTGTAGGGTAGGCAAGGCGGGTTGTATGATGTGTGTGAGTTCTGGCACCTTTTTTTTTTTTTCAGAAAAAAAGCACTGGCATTTTTCAACAAAACCTAAAGCAAATATTATGTACACTATGAAAATATTTACAATTATCAAAATGGTATGAAGGTTAGGGATAACCAAGGTCAGTGATGGCAAACCTTTTAGAGACTGAGTGCCCAAATTGCAACCCCAAAACCCACTTATGTATCATTGGGTGCCAGGTGGGTATGGCCCATTGGGTGGGCGTGATTGCACCCAATAGACTGGGTGGGACTAAAAATTTCAATCAATTAATTCCAACTTTGTGAGATCTTTTCTTTTCCTGCGAGAAGTTGAAATTGATTGATTGATTGAACTTTTTTTTTTTTTTTGCACATGGCAGCGAAGACCTAAAGCGAAAAGGTTTTATAAAACCCAGCTGAAGGCCTAGGACTGGGGTGGCGGCATGTATGCCCACAGAGAGGGCTCTGTGTGCCACCTGTGGCACGCGTACCATAGGTTCGCCACCATGGATCTAGGTTGTGGTTCCTTATCTACCGGTATGCACAAAACCAAGTGATTTAAAATAAATAATAGAAAAATTAAAAGGTAGGAAATATAGTACCTAATTCAGGAGAGGCATAACTTTTCTTCATGATTATATAATTCAAAGGCAATAGCACTTAGACTTTTATACCACTCCATAGTGTTTTACAGCCCTCTCTAAGCAGTTTACAAAGTCAGCATATTGCCCCCAACAATCTGGGTCCTCATTTTACTGACCTTAGAAAGATAGAAGGCCCATCAGGATCAAGCTCCAGGCTGTGGGCAGAGTTGTCCTGAAAAATGCATTCTAACCACTGCACCACCAGGCTCTTTACGAAATGTAATGTATGATAATACTTGGTCCAACAGCACAAATGTATAACAAAAGTTTTACAAACCCCAAAACAAACAGCAACTGTAACATTAATATACAAAATATTGCAGCAGAACTAGATTTAAATCTATGGTTCATCTTTTATATTACCTGCATGACTATTGGTTTCCCAATAAATACGATCCCAGAAAATTTGTTGCTTAGTAAGTAATGCCTAGATTGGTCAATTTCTCATTTTTTCAAAACTTCTGAATATCAGGACATGTAGGTGTTTCTGTTAAAAGTTTCATATTCTCAACTTCTCTCTTATGCTGCATTAGTATTAAGGAAATCCTTACCACTCAGTTAAGTTATTGTAAGCAATGACACTATTCTTCAGATACGGCTGTGGATTGACATTGCTTCCAAAGGCATATTTGAAGTGACCGTCCCTCACACGGTAAGCCTTTCTTCTTGATATTACAGAGCTAAGGATATCCTTAAGATGCTTCTGCAGAGAAAGAAATGTCTATTTACTGCTTGCAAAAAAAAAACCTCCTGAAGTATAGTGTTGCCAAGCATATTAACCAATGCTTATACTATGAAGATTGCAACTTAAAGGCCACTGCGTGGATTTCCCCTTGCTTCTGGTCATCAATCTGGAATCCTTGCCTATCCCCAGGTATATCTCCACTGTGAAAGCCCTTTATTTGGATGATGGCTTGCTCTCATTTAACCTCTGGACACCCATCTTGTTCCCTTAGATCTATAAGACCCAACTATAGCCAATGAGGTACTCAAGTTGACTCAAAAGGTGATTCTGTCAACTGTCCAACTAGCAACAACCTGCATGCGAGGAGCTAATGAAAGACGTTGCAAAGAACTAAATATACAAATAACATTTGTGGATTAAATTTGTCTGAATCCTGCAATTAAAAAAACACAGACAAAAATCTGTGTTTTGCAAATTTTATTCATTTGTGGGAAACCTACATTGGTAAGGCAAATAATTTAGCAAGAATATGTTGTCGGAAATTCTAATAGTCAAAATTACTAACTCCTGCACTTGGAAACAAGTGAGAATTAAGACTGGCCACATCTCTTTCTTCCTATTTGCCTCTTTCAAGAATAAAGGAAGAGAGGTGACATCAAGGTTCTGGTCAGAACATCAAGAGGTGCTAAATCAGCAACATAGTCTGTCATCTCTTTCTTAGCCTCCAGGGTCATTTCCAAAAGTCCTTGAAGAAATTTTCCAGAATTATTCATTTTGATGAAAAAGTTAGATGGGCCCCTTCAAACTGTACATTTCACATATGAATAGAAAAGACAGGTGACATCATCAGATAACATTTTTTTGGATTCTGCATTCTGCAGAGTGTTGTTATAAGAGAACCAGTCTGATATAGTGGTTAAGGTGTTGGCCTAAAAACCAGGAGATTGAGTTTTAATCCTGCCTTAGGTATGAAAACCAGCTGAGTGACTCTAAGCCAGCCGTCTAATAAATAAACTAAAAAAAAAGTCCTTTTAAAAGGTTACATGAGGCACTGTCATTCTCTTAAGATTCTGAATTGTAAATAAGAGGAAATAAATCACAAAATAAAGAAGCCATAGGGGAAAAGAGCTTGTCTGTTTATAATATTGATCTCAACTGAACTTCAGATAAAGCATAAAGTGATAAAAACAAAAGCTTTCTTTAAAAGCAAAAATAAAATTTCCCAAGAAAACAGACAGGCAAATCAAATTTATGTTAGCCTATACTTTTGTTCCTTAAATAGCGCAATCTTACTTTGCCTACATATACTTACAAGAAGAAAGTATTCAATCATGGCCATATGTAGAAAACTAATCCCCCAAATTAATATTAATAAGCAGACAAAATAGTTTTCATAGGTCTGTTTTCTTGTAATATGTATATTCTTTTTGCTCATATTTTTAGAAAGGCAGATAATCAATGCTAAACTTCACATCATATACAAGGTATCTGAGTATTCATGACTAAAATTGTCATTGACTGCAATCTCACCTCTACGGCATAGACAACAACTGTAACTGCTTCTTCAGTGACATTATCCAAGCCATGCTCATAAGCAGTGACAATCATCCTTCCCTCGAGTTGGCCCCAAGTAGGAAGCATCATTGTGTGTGAACAAAGCTTCAGGTCATCATCTTCCTGGGGATCTTTCGCCACAAACTGCTGAGCTCCAGACAAGGGATTCTGGGGCTGGAACCGGTGCTGTAAAAAAACAAACGAACAGACAAAAGGTTCCATTATTTCTAGACAACAACATTTAGAGTCAAAATGTTGTGACCTCCGGTGAAGATGGCCAGCTGACAATATGCCCAGGGAGGGCTCTCTGGGACTTCCTCTGGACTGTTGCTTTTTCAATTTACTAACAAAAGGAATTGCCTTTCCTTTAGTTTATATGAAGAGTTCTAGAATCACCCCATAAGATCCTCCATACAGCAACTGTCTGCAAGGTAGCTTCAGGAGTTGAGCTTTGGAGTGAGTTGGTGAACAGCTGGGCGGGCGGAGCTCCTATCATTTTGTTGTTGAAAAAGCAGCCATTTTGGAATTTACTTTTCAAACAGACAACAAGTTGTGCCTTTCATTTCTTAATCACTTTTAGGGATTATTATCTTTCTTAAACTAAAAGACGGTCTCTTCAGTCACAGCCTGTTATTCCTTTTTGAAGATGAGCCATTTGGCGGCCCTCTTTATTGTTAAATGACAAAAAAGAGGGCTACTGAAGGCAAGCTAAAATAAGGAAGCGTGGAGTATCTTTTTTTAAATTTTGATGGAGGAAGTTGTGAATTTTATTTTAGTGTTTTAAGTAATTTGTAGCTTGGTCTGCTTTGATGGGGGGGCAAAACCTTCTGATTTTTATGAATTCTGATTGGTCAGCAATTCTTAAGTAACTTACAAAAAAATCTACTCTTTGACCACAAGAGGGAGCTAAGAAGATGGCGCATGGACTTAAGCAAATCATCAGAGGTGTGTTTGAAAATTTCTTTATAGATCAACTGTGTTCTAAGAATGCTATAAAAACTACTCAAATTGCTTCAGAGATGCAATTATGTGTAGAAAATTACCAAACCACTGAGAATTTCACAAGCAGCTGACAATGCAAAGTACTCAACTGCAATTTTGAAACATAAACCTGACACCAAACTTTATTATGATAATTTAAGTATAAACCTCACAACACAATTGAAAGAAGAGTACCGAGAAAATCTGCAACTTTTAAGAGGGCAAGTTTGGGATTTTTTCTTCATGCATATTAATAAGGTTGCGAAATCCTTGAGAAAAAGAGAAGTTTATAATTACTTTATAAACATTTTAGAAAAGAAAAAGATTTTATTTTATGAAGATAAGCTGGAAAGAATGACTTAAACTTAATGAGTTAATTGGAATTAGGATGGATTTTTATGTCTGATATATATATAATTTTTATGTTGTATATTTACATGTATTTATATTTATAAGTTTTAATGTAAAGTGGGGTTTAATGAAAGTGCGTTTTTTCTTTATATACTGTATAATGCTTACGTAATTCCTAAAGCTTTTAAAATATTATTGAAAGTATATTTGAAAGTATGTATGTTAAGAGGAAGTTTAAAAAAGGTGTATTATAATTTATTGATGTTATAAATATTCTTAAAGAAAAGGTTAACGTTGGGAGTGATTTAAATTTAATGAGTTAATTGGAGTTAGTTGGATTTTTATTGGCTTGATCTATGTCAGCAGTTCTCAACCTGTGGGTCGCAACCCCATTTGGGGTCGAATGACCATTTCACGGGGGTCGCCAAACACGGCAGTCCGCCATTTCCCCCCCCCCATTTTTTCCCCATTTCCCCTCGGTCGTCACGCGCGCGCCGCGCATGCGCAATTCGGCCTGTCGCGCCACGCATGCATGGTTCGGCCCGTCGCATGTGCCGCACATGCGCAATTTGGCCTGTCGCGCCGCGCATGCACGGTTCGGTCCGTTGCGCGCGTCGCACATGCGCAATTCGGTCCATCGCACCGCAATGCGCGGTTTGGCCTGTCACACGTGCGCATGTGCGGTTCGTGCCGTTGTGCGGCGTAGGTCGGGGTCACGCCACACATGGGCGGCGCAGGTCGGGTCTCGGCCTGAAAAAGGTTGAGAACCGCTGATCTATGTAATCGGAAGAAAGCTTTAATGTAGTTTTGTGTTTTGTTTGTGCTTATAAAGAGGGTTTGAAAAAAATTTATTTCATATATAATAAGTAATTTTTAAAGCTTATAAAATATTACTGAAAATGAATTTTAAAATATGTATGTTAAGAGGAAGCTGAAAAAAGATGTACTAGAACTTATTGATTATAAAAATGTTTTTAAAGAAAAAAATAGTGTTTTAAAATGGATGTAAAAAAAGTGTTTTTCCCTTTAAGATTAAAGAATCTGAAAGATTAATTTTGTTAATATAAATGATGATAGTTTATAAAAATTAATAAGTGCAATTACACACACACACACATATTTCCACAGCAAGGAAGAAAAAGCAGAGATGTTAAATTGATTGCTTTATTTGAAGAATATATCTAATTATGTTTCTATTTGGAAATTGTTTCTGGATTTTGTGCTTGTGATTGGAAAAAAGTGAAACTTTGATTTTGGTTTTGCCAATTAGATAGATTAGTTGCTATAGAAATGGCTAGTATAGACCAATATGTAAAAGTAAGAAGTTGAGCCTATAACATTGCTATATTCTACTGTGCTAAAGAGAGTCGGAAATCAACGCCTTTTCTTTCTTTTCTTTTTCTCCTCTTCTACCTCACATTTTCTCTTCCCTTTCCTTTTTTCCCCTTCCCATTATTGTTATTTTTCTTTGTATTTTATATTTTGATAAACTAACAAATTTGTAAATAGGAAAATGTTATGTCATTTGTATGTACTGATTATCACTCAGCTATGGCCTAAAGTTAAAAAATAATCATTTTTATATTAGATTTCATTACAGTACCCCCCATGATGCTAATCTGGACTAGGCAGATTTTTTATTATCTTCACTAAAACAAATCTGAAACAATAATTAAAATTCAGTTTCTACCCTTTATGATAATGGTTTTAATGCCTTGAAACTAAACAGAGAGATAGCAGAAATAATTAAATCAGAGTCATCTCTGATGAAATAGGTGGCACATAAATTATAAATAAATAGATAAATAAATAAATAAAATCACTATGAATGCTACTTTAGTGCCCAATTCCTCTTGCATAGCCATTCCCTACCCAACTAGAAAAACTTAAATATTTTATACAATTACAGAAACACAAAGAAATGATATATTTACCATATTTGGGCCTTTGGGCCATAAAATACTCATAATAATGTTATCAGGTGCTGCCAGAAGATAGCATGATTGCAAATAACAGCATGACAAACTAACAACAATGATGCATTGGAGTATCTGCAAGATACCATTTGCCTGCAAACAAGAACTAGTAGGAGCACAAAATAGACAGAGTTATAGAAAATGAAGAAGTGCTCTGGGACCTTAAAATTCAGATCGACAACATAACACCCCAGACTTAATAACTGTTAATCAAAAAGACAAAAAGTCTGGATAGTGGATGTTACAGTACCTGGAGACAAGCAGAATAGAAGAGGAAGGATGGATAAAATCACAAACTACAAAGACCTGCAAATAGCAGTAGATCAACTGTGGTCAAAGAAAGCAAAGATAGTATTAACAGTAGTAGGCACCTTGAGTGCAATCCCAAAATATCTGGAGCACCACTGGAACACCATTGGCACTGACAAAATCACCAACAGTCCATTGTAAAAGGCAGCTTTACTTGGAACAGCTTACATCCTGTGTGATGGTACCTTTAACAACCTTGCAGTCTATCGATTTGATTCCTTCCTGTGCCTTGCAAGAATTTACCAGGGAAGTTGGGTGTACTTGTGTATGTTTAGATTCCTTTCTTTCCTCCTCTACTGCCAGCTGCTGTTCTGGGGGAGATTCAAAAGGAAAGCCTCTGTCTCCCTCCTCTCTATTTTATCTCAATGGGAGAGAAATTGTCTGTAATCAGGAATTTAGTCACCTAATCCTTCTAAGTTCCCCTTTAGAGATAAAACAGTTTAGTCTATGGGTTAATTGTGAGTTACTTCTGCTCTCTAAAGCTTGCACTGTTCTCACCAAAGTGAAGGCCCCTTCACTAAGCAGTTTTGAAATGGATCAAAGTGATTAGACAACTTTCCTAGCTCTATACAACAAACAAACCAAAAAGGTGCGCAGGAAAGGAATAAACGTTTGCTGTCCTGTCCACTATCCTCTGTGGTACAGAATTCAACCAACCTAGACTGCTCTAAGAAGGCATGGGCAACCAACATCCATATTATTGCCACTGCCCAATGGACAAGTCTATGCAACCACTAAGAATCAAGTTTGATTCAAGAGACCCATTTTTCTTTTTCTTACCTGCCCACTCAGAAGGTCTCCCCTACCTCAGCAGCCCCAATTTTAAAGTATACTGCCCATTACAATGTCTTAATTGCAATCTATGGATTCTAGTCTAGATCTGAAAAAATGAAGGGAATTCACTCAATTCTACCCTAAATTCTGGAAGACATTATTCATAGATTAATCAATAGAAACCATGATGGAAAAAACCTGGAACTTTGAAGTAATAATGTTCTGAAACTCCCTGCCCAAAATTACCATCTAGCTCTCATCACATTTAAAAGCATTTGCAAGTTTTGGTTAAAATCACTTTACTTTTTGCAACTGTTAATGCTTGTTAGATTACTCTATCTGTTCCCACTATAGCTACAAATTTTGTTAATTTTATTGCCATTCATTTAATTTATATGCTGTCATGAACATTTGCATGGGATAAAACAAGTCTCTGTTTTAATGCCATCTTCCTTCCTTATCTTTTTTTATTACCATTCAGATCACTGTGAAAGTCTTCCACATTTTTCTGAAAGTCTTTCAGTGACTTACATTAAATAAGAGAAATAAAGGTGTGCAAATATTTCTGGCTGTGCTACAACCTAAGGCATCATTGCATATGTGCTATGTGGCTGTTACCCAAATTAGAAGCAATGTACTTTATTACTCATGCTTTCCCATACTCTACTCTGTACAGGTAAAGAGGGAAAATTGGAAAGTGTAACAAATGCTTGTGGGTGTACCAGGTATTCTGGTGTGATAACAAGGACCCTGAAATGGAACTGCTGTGTGTTTCCAATTCTTATAAGAATAACTTACATCAAACTTCTGCCGAACCGAAGAAAACTTTTTCTTCCCTTTAGGCTTGCCAGGTTTTGGTGCAGAACCTCCTGTCCAAGGCAGAGAGCCAGCACCTTCTGAAATTAAGAAATAGAGAAAAACATAAAAGTTTTATAATTAGTACATTACCAAATCGTGTCCTCCCCAATTTAAGTATATCTTAGTTGTTTCCATTTCGCAAGCCATCTCTCTTAATCTACCCATTTCTTATCTTATCTTACTGTAAGTTAGATATTCTCATTTTCATTCCAGATGACTCAACAATGACATTTTAAACTGTACTTAACATGATGTTTTCTATCAGACAGAGCTAATGACCAAGTAAATTGAAAAATCAGCAGCAAGGGTATCTCTTTGAAGTCATATATTTTAGGCTACATTTTTCAGTAAACCTTTAAAATATATCCTATTTATATTAGGGGGACTATAACTGATTATAATACCTACAAACAAAATATCAATTATAAAACAGCTTTTCTTGATTTGATCCACTGGGGACAGCTAAATTCTAGTTCATCCTCAGTCATCGAAGTTCACTGGGTGACTTTGGGCCAGTCACTGTCTCAGCCCAGCCTACTTACAGGGGTGTTGTTGGCTGCCTTGAGCTATATATGCCACTTTGATCCTGAACAAAAAAGCAGGATATTAAAAATTTAGCTAACTAAGAATTAATTAAATGCAGTAAGGAAATTTATTGATAAGTAATTTCTTTCTCCCATATTTGGGCCGACAGGGTGAATCAAAAGACACTCAAGGTAAATCTCCTCCCCCTGTCTCTTCCCTCCAATACAGCTGACAAAGTGAGAAAGAGCCTGTGGCCTAGAGATTAATACAGCTGCCTAACATGCACACAGCCCAGGTTCGAATCTCAGAAGGGTATGTTTGGCTGAAGAGAGTTAAGAAGCTCGAAATAGCTATTCCAGTTCTCCCTTTATTCTTTGTTAGCAATCTAAATATATATATATGTGTGTGTGTGTGTGTGTGTGTTATATCATATTAGACAAAATCTTCATGAAGATGTCCTGATGTCTGACCCAAGTATGCAATTCATAGCATTTGTCTGATGTGTGATATTACCACACATACCACTGTTTAGCTCCCTCTGGGATGCCTGTTCTCCAAGTATTAATTCCAAGCCCTAATGTTTGGGAGAAAAGAAAGGAAAAATTTCTCTCCAGAGTTTGGTAATCTCATAAAGAAAAGGAGAGAAGGTGTGGGAGGGGGAGAGAAATGCCGATCTTATTTTCATTTGTATTCTTTAGTGCTATATAATTTATCATCTGTAAATCCACTCTTCTGCAAGTTGATTCAGCCAAGCCTGCTACCTA
This sequence comes from Bothrops alternatus, assembly GCA_034064705.1. Taxonomy (NCBI): domain Eukaryota; kingdom Metazoa; phylum Chordata; class Lepidosauria; order Squamata; family Viperidae; genus Bothrops; species Bothrops alternatus. Next base: position 4,448,364 of record JARGCV010000145.1, on the reverse strand, counting down.
GCTGTTGTCACATACGGTAGTCATTGTGTATTTATTAGAAGTCTGTAGTGTGGCACTTTTGAGTTTTCATTTATGTTGATATGTCATGAAATAATCTGGAGTTGAGCTAGACTTGAAGGAGATCTTATTAATTAATTAGATTTATATGCTGTCTCAACAGCTCACAAGAAGCCATACCTCTTGGTGAATCTGCCATGATGGTAGCCCACACAACCAAACTCTTTGTTCTACTAAGGGTAAAGCCCATTAGAAGATTTTCCCATAGGAGAAAGTGGGGGGTGCCAAGCTATCCAAGGGAAACCAGTGTTTTGGAAAACAAATCTCTGGGAAGAAAGAGAAGTACGTTCTAGAGGAATAGCCAGCAACTTGTGATCTAGACAATGCTAGCCTTTGAAGACACTGCTGTTATAGTACTGAACGATGTTGGTTGGTGTACTTTGGATAGGTTGGGTTCAGGTTCAAGGATAGGCCAGGATCGTTCTTGAAGTGATCATTAGTAGGAGCAGCTGAAGACTTCCTGGGAAATCAGAGACCAGCATGAGAGAGAACCTATGGGGGGGAGCCAGAAGAGCAGAAAACTGTTCTCCTAGCCCCCCCCAAAAAATACTACCATCAGCCTCAAAAAGAAAGGAAACCAGCCAGTAAGTCTAGATCAGCGGTTCTCAATCTTTTTCAGGCCGCGACCCCGACCTGCGCTGCGCATGCGCGGTGCTACCCCCTGCGCCACACATGTGCGGTGCTGCGCCACGCATGCGCGGTGCTACCCCCTGCGCCACGCATGCGTGGTGCTTGCGCCGGCTGAGGCGTAGGCCGCCGCCTGTTCGGGGTGGCAGCAGGCAGGCCCAGGTGCTCAGGTGCTCCTGGGCGGCCGCGGTGGCGACGATGCAGGGCGACCATGGGCTGGGCCACCAGCTGGCCCAGCACAAGGGAGGTAAGACACCCGCCGGGCCCCACACGCCAAAAACCCTCCCTGCGCCCGCCGCTGCCCCGCTAGCCTTCCCTTCGCTGCCGCCCGTTTGGGGCGGCGGCAGGCAGGCCCAGGCGCTCCTGGGCGGCAGCGACGGCGCATGGCGACCACGGGCTGGGCCACCAGCTGGTCCAGCCCAAGGGAGGTAAGCCACCCGCCGGGCCCCACACGCGCCAAAAACCCTCCCTGCGCCCACCGGCCTCCCACCTCCCACCCCTGGCCCTCTTTTACTTACAGTTTTAGTAGTTGCTCAGCAGGGAGGGGTGGAAACTTCTGGAGAGCTCACCTTCGCTGCAGACAACTCACAGCACCGTTTGCAGACTGGGACTTTTGGCGGGCTCAGCAGGGCAGAGACAGCCTGGACAATTCCTATTGGCTTTTGAAAGCCAATAGAATTAGACTCTATTCAAGAGAGTCTATTCTATTGGCTTTCAAAAGCCAATAGAATAAGAGGGAGTAGCACAGCTAAGGAAAAGGGAAAAAAATGGTGTAGCACAGCTAAGGATAAGGGGGGGGGAAATGGCAGACTGCGTTGTTTGGCGACCCCCGTGAAATGGTCGTTCGACCCCAAATGGGGTCGCGACCCACAGGTTGAGAACCGCTGGTCTAGATCTATCTTATTTCTCAATAGAAAATAGATAGAGGATGTTGAAGTAGAACATGTTGCATATTTGTTAAGCCAACATTACATGCATATATACAGAGAAAATGCAGAGATATTCTGCTGTGTTTTTCATGAAATCCTTAGAACACACAAAATGCACATTCAGGAATTCAAAGTAGTATTTATAAATCTCCCTCCCCTTATTTTTCCCAATTACACCCCTATGAGGTCTAAGAGCAAAGTCTTCCACAACCACCTACTCTCATCTGATTTGGATCTTCAGATATCATTATGCCTTACTATGTGTTACTATTTATCAGATTTATATGGTACCTAGCTTTTGTCTGACAGCTCAAGATCCCATATATTGGTGTATCTCCCCTTTTTATCCCCAGGAAAATGCTAGGAATTCAGTTGATCAGATAGGTGGCCCAGAGTCACCCAATAAGCTCTTTAGGCCAGTAAAAGCTTGAAAGTCAAGTCCCCTGATATATAGATTCGTATACAATTCACTCATAGAGAGTATTGTATAGTTTTGATTCTTTTCCCAGTAAAGGTTTGAATTGTGCAACGAATGTATTAGCATTTCTTAGGTACTGCTACCTCCAATATTCTGTATTTGTTAGCCTTGGGAAAAATGAGTGAAAAGGATACTCATGAGATTTCTCTTTCCTAACTGAGCAATTAGGAAATCAGCAATAATTCTCTTACGTAACAATATACTCCCTATTTGCTAATTCAGTTAGTTAGTGAGTCCACAAATATTGAAACAGCCTTTATCGTTTGTCCTTGGCAAAGACAACAATCCATATAGAGAGGCAGTATCAGAACCAATATTTAAAAACTATCAAAGACAGCAAAATATCTTGCAGGCTCCAGAAATATTCATCTATTGTATGCTTAAGTAAATTTTATGGCCCATGGTTGCAGTAATACACTTGAAAAGGTAGCAGCAACATCACTAAAAGCCTCAATAAGATGTTGTGAATTGCAAAAGCCTTGTACTAAACAGCCTTCAAATATTTACATTGTAGATTGCCATTTTTATTGTTATGGAGCAGAGGTTTATTCGAATCTTCTGCCTATGATGGAGGCAGAAAGTTTCAAGATGATAGAGATTGGGGGGGGTAGTAATGGGGAACCTCCGCATGCAAAGCAGATATTTAACAACAACACTGTTTTCTCTTCCAGTACCTAATGAAGAATATTACAATTTGGCAGCATAAAAACATCATTTATTCCAGATGAATACAACTGTGCCATAATTAAACAGTTTATCTGTTTTTCTAGGGCAAAATAGTGTTACTCATACCCAAAACACATTAACTCTCTCAGATCCAATAGCTTAATTTTCATTTTTGAAAAAAATGCATCGTTTTCTTTGTGGGTCCCCCCCCTTAAGGATGAAATAAACCATCTGTTTGTATTTAGTGTATCCTTTATAGTTTGTATCAAGTTTTCGTACTGGATTTCTAGTGAGCTGTCTGTCCATTGTGAACTATACTGGTACAAAAATCTGCACATTGCCAAGGGATAACATTCATGATCAGATAACTAGTATGAGTAGAGAAATTTATACTTCTTCATGCATCTTTAATTCTTATTCTAGTGAGACTCAGAAACAGTTATACAAATTAATATAGCATTCACAGGAGTTATCAGGAAATCCTAGACATCAACTGTTTCCTTATTTCAGAAGATACATTTCTATATAATTTAGTCATTAAGGACACGTTTGATGTTTAGCATTACCTGAAAGGAACCACACATTTAGATGTGAGGCAGAGGTAGAAAATTTATATTACATGCCTTTTCACCAAAGGTGAACAAAAAAGTTAACAATAAAGAAAGAGTGATACATGAGTAGTATTTTTATTACGGAATTACTGGAGCACTATCTCTAGTCTTCTGATGCTAGATACCTAATTCTCCAGCACTTCTATGAGAAATAATCCAAGTTTTAGAAATATACTATTAGTTTTAAGATATTAGAATAATATAAATCAGAGTTTTGTTCAGCAGAGTATTCTAGGAAAGCAAAAAGATTCAGACACATAAGGTAAGATATTATTCGCAACATTCTATTTTTTTATTAATCTAGCTGCACACTGGACTTTGGGTTCCTCAAAACCACATTTTCTTATGTTGGTTCTGAACTGTAACCTGGATCTATCTTTTTTTATTTTGGTATGCTTCAAAAATGGTTCCAGTTACTAAGGTTACTAGAGGTCATCTTTAGAAGGGTTTTGCTCAAAGACAGTGGTTCTCAACCTTAATACAGTTCCACATGTTGTGGTGACCCCCAACCATAAAATTATTTTCGTTGCTACTTCATAACTGTAATTTTGCTACTGTTTGGAATCGCAATGTAAATATCTGATATGCAGGGTGTATTTTCATTGTTACGAATTGAACATAATTTTAAAGGATAGTGATGAATTACAAAAACAATATAGCAGTGCTCACTGGAGAAGCTTACTCTTCCTTGCTCAAAAATGTTGGGAGGGAGGGAATCGGAAGGAAGGAAGGAAGATTGAAGGGGAAAGGAAGGAGATGGAGAAGGAAGGAGATTGAAGGGGAAAGGAAGGAAGGAAGGAAGGAAGGAAGGAAGGAAGGAAGGAAGGAAGGAAGGAAGGAAGGAAGGAAGGAGAAAGATTGAAGGGGAAAGGAAGGAAGGAAGGAGATTGAAGGGGAAAGGAAGGAAGGAAGATTGAAGGGGAAAAGAAGGAGATGGAGAAGGAGAAGGAAGGAGATTGAAGGAGGAAGGAAGGAAGGAAGGAAGGAAGATTGAAGGGGAAAGGAAGGAGATGAAGAAGGAAGGAGATTGAAGGGGAAAGGAAGGAAGGAAGAAGAAAGAGATTGAAGGGGAAGGGATGGAGATGGAAATGGAGATGGAAGGAAGGAAGGAAGATTGAAGGGGAAAGGAAAGAGATGGAGAAGGAAGGAGATTGAAGGGGGAAGGAAGGAAGGAAGGAAGGAAGGAAGGAAGGAAGGAAGGAAGGAAGGAGAGAGAGATTGAACAGGAAGGGATGGAGATGGAGATGGAAGGAAGGAAGGAAGATTGAAGGGGAAAGGAAGGAGATGAAGAAGGAAGGAGATTGAAGGGGGAAGGAAGGAAGGAGAGAGAGATTGAACAGGAAGGGATGGAGATGGAAGGAAGGAAGGAAGATTGAAGGGGAAAGGAAGGAGATGAAGAAGGAAGGAGATTGAAGGGGGAAGGAAGGAAGGAAGGAGAGGGAGATTGAAGGGGAAGGGATGGAGATGGAGATGGAAGGAAGGAAGATTGAAGGGGAAAGCAAGGAGATGGAGAAGGAAGATTGAAGGGGGAAGGAAGGAAGGAAGGAAGGAAGGAGAGATTGAAGGGGAACGGGAGATGGATGGATGGATCGATGGAAGGAAGAAAGGAAGGAAGGAAGGAAGGATTTTTTTCCAGATGGTGATGAACTGCAACTCCCAGCATTCCCCACTCTCCCACAGTGCTTTTTAGGGCTGCTGGGGGCGGAGCACGGCCGGGCAACCTGAAGGCGTGGGGATCGGCTCGGCGTCCCAGCTTAGCTCAGCCAGTAGCAGCAGCAGTTGCAGCAGCAGTGCATTGCCCGAGCAGGGTGGGAAGAGAGGGGGTGGTGGTGGCAAGTCATGAAAGCAGCGTCCACACGTTCAGGGTGCAAACGCCCTGGACGGTTTGGCTCCCCCACCCCTTTATTTACTGATCTGCCACAAGCTCGTGCAAACAAGCCCCGAGGAGTTCTGAACGAGCGGTCGTTTAAAAAAAAAAAAGCTTTCAGCAACGAGGCAGAAATGGGAACTCGCTCACAGCTTTTTTTCCCCTTTCTCGGCGACTGGGAAGGCAGCAGCCAGAGATGCCGCTGCACAAAGGGAGGCAGAGAGAGGGGTGAGGGGGAAAACCTTTCGCCCTTATCAGACTCGGTTCCCTTCTGGTCGACCCCCTCCCACCCACCCGCCCCTTCACCTCCCACTTTGGAGAAGGAAGGAAGGAAGGAGGGAGGGAGGGAGGGAGGGAGGGAAGGAAGGAAGGAAGGAGATATTGAAAGGGAAGGGAAGGAAATGGATGGATGGATGGATGGATGGATGGATGGATGGATGGATGGATGGATGGAAGGAAGCATTTTTTCCGAAATGGTGATGAACTGCAACTCCCAGCATTCCCCACTCTTCCACAGTGTTTTTACGGCTGCTGGGGATGGTAGTCTGGAGCCCCCCATCCTCATCCTGGCACCTCTTGCCCTCTCCCAGCCACCACCCAGGGACCTGCCCGCCCCTCCAGCCTCCCGAGCGCCATCGCAGTGGCAGGATCGTGGGAGCCCCTTTCCACGCTGCGCAGCCCTTCACCGCCAAACCCTTCCCCGACTTGTCACACACGAGAGGGGCGTGGCCAGAGCGCCAACTCCCATTCGGAAGGCGCCGCTTCTCCCCTCCCAGCCTGTCCGGCTGGCCTCTGATGCACATGCGGGCATCGCCCTCTTCCCCGCCACCTGGGCGGCCATGGCAAGCAGTAGCGACGGCGCAGGCCGACCACCGGCTGGGCCACCAGCTGGCCCAGCCCAAGGGACATAAGACACCCGCCGGGCCCCACGCGCGCCAGCAATCCTCCCTGCGCCCGCCGGCCTCCCACCTCTGGCTCTCTTTTACTTACATTTAGTAGTTGCTCAGCAGGGAGGGGTGGAAACTTCCGGAGAGCTCGCCTTCGCTGCAGACAACCTGCAGCACCGTTTGCAGACTGGGACTTTTGGCGGGCTCAGCAGGGCGGAGACAGCCTGGACAATTCCTATTGGCTTTTGAAAGCCAATAGAATTAGACTCTATTCAAGAGAGTCCATTCTATTGGCTTTCAAAAGCCAATAGAATAAGAGGGAGTAGCACAGCTAAGGAAAAGGGGGGAAAATGGCGGACTGCGTTCTTTGGCGACCCCTGTGAAATGGTCGTTCGACCCCAAATGGGGTCGCGACCCACAGGTTGAGAACTGCTGCTCTAAGAGGACATAAATGTTCTAAATAAAAAAAAATCCTAGGACAACTGGAAAATGAAGTTTTGCTCTATGGAGGTTGTACTGCTAATTCTCTTAGGTTTTTGCCAAACATGTCTTCAGAATAGCTTCTCCTGCTCCTAAATGCACTGCTTTGTGGTCCCTATGCGTCTCCTGCAAAGCACTTGTTCACCTTATACAGACACTAAGATGAATATATTGTCTGTAATTATATAAATATTATCTGTATTAAATCATTAGCACCACACTGAAAATCTTTCTATGGAAATCGTATCATTTCAAAGTTCTACCTGGAAATTTCTGACTCTGGGTTACACATGCCTGTGATACAAGAGTTGCAATATCCTAATCTAACAGCCTCTTTGTGTACTAAAGGTGTAGCGTGGATTGAGCAATATCACTTTGGTATGGCATGTCCACTGTTACCTTCCACCTACAACTAAAATGGGTGTGTCAGTTACACTAGAAGCTGGCAAAACAATTTCAAGGGACTGATAGTGCTATTATGTGGAAACTATGCAAGTATGGCTTCCTTTTTTCTACATATTCTCTTTAAAAAAAATAGTGTTGGTTTCATGCTAGAGGCCTGAAGACCATCTACACTTAAGGGGGAGCTTATACTGTTTATAGCAGCGGTTCTCAACCAGTGGGTCGCGACCCCATTTGGGGTCGAACAACCATTTCACGGGGGTCACCAAACAAAGCAGTCCGCCATTTTTTCCCCTTTTCCTTAGCTGTGCTACTCCATCTTATTCTATTGGCTTTTGAAAGCCAATAGAATGGACTCTCTTGAATAGAGTCTAATTCTATTGGCTTTCAAAAGCCAATAGGAATTGTCCAGGCTGTCTCCGCCCTGCTGAGCCCGCCAAAAGTCCCAGTCTGCAAACGGTGCTGCGAGTTGTCTGCAGCGAAGGCGAGCTCTCCGGAAGTTTCCACCCCTCCCTGCTGAGCAACTACTAAAACTGTAAGTAAAAGAGGGCCAGGGGTGGGAGGTGGGAGGCCGGCGGGCACAGGGAGGGTTTTTGGCACGCGTGGGGCCCGGCGGGTTTTTTACCTCCCTTGGGCTGGGCCAGCTGGTGGCCCAGCCCGTGGTTGCCCTGCGCCATTGCTGCCGGCCAGGAGCACCTGGGCCTGCCTGCCGCCGCCCCGCACGGGCGGCAGCGAAGGTAAGGCTAGCGGGGCAGGTGGCGGGCGCAGAGAAGGTTTTTGGCGCATGTGAGGCCCGGCGGGTTTTTTACCTCCCTTGGGCTGGGCCAGCTGGTGGCTCAGCCCGTGGTTGCCCTGCGCCGTCACTGCCGCGGCTGCCCAGGAGCACCTGGGCCTGCCTGCCGCCGCCCCAAACGGGCAGCAGCAAAGGTAAGGCTAGTGGGGCAGTGGTGGGCACAGGGAAGGTTTTTGGCGCGTGTGGGGCCCAGCGGGTTTTTTACCTCCCTTGGGCTGGGCCAGCTGGTGGCCCAGCCCGTGGTTGCCCTGCGCCATTGCTGCCGGCCAGGAGCACCTGGGCCTGCCTGCCGCCGCCCCGCACGGGCGGCAGCGAAGGTAAGGCTAGCGGGGCAGGTGGCGGGCGCAGAGAAGGTTTTTGGCGCATGTGGGGCCTGGCGGGTTTTTTACCTCCCTTGGGCTGGGCCAGCTGGTGGCCCAGCCTGTGGTCGCCCTGCGCCATCGCCACCGCGGCCGCCCAGGAACACCTGGGCCTGCCTGCCGCTGCCCCGAACGGGCGGCAGCGAAGGTAAGGCTAGCGGGGCAGTGGCGAGCGCAGGGAGGGTTTTTGGCCCACGTGGGGCCTGGCGGGTGTCTTACCTCCCTTGGGCTGGGCCAGCTGGTGGCCCAGCCCATGGTTGCCGTGCGCCGTCGCGGCCGCCCAGGAGCACCTGGGCCTGCCTGCCGCCGCCCCGAACAAGCGGCGGCCTACGCCTCGGCCGGCGCAGGGGCAGCACCACGCATGCGCGGCGCTTCACAGGTCGGGGTCGCGGCCTGAAAAAGGTTGAGAACCGCTGGTATATAGTCATGTGAACAAGTAAGTTCACCTCATGTAAAGTTTGTTTCTTTTTAACATATGTGGACATATGCTATTTTATCTTTATTCAAGCAGTATATGACTAATTGACAGAAAGTATGAAAATTGACTTGCAATAGTAGCAAATATATGTAGCTCGGGTGTAGGATAAGAGTGAAGGGTCGTCCTCTGGGCTTGTGGCTTAGTTTCCAAACATTTCATTACCAGGCTAGGTAAAATCTTCAATGGCATTTAGGAGAAAACTGACTTTCAATAATTTATTCAACAAAAATAAACAGATATTCTATTTTCTTTTGTAGAAAAAAGACATACACCCTTGGCTCTAATAATTGGTTTTGTCCCCTTTGGCAAGAATAATACCTCAAGTAGGCCTTTCTTTATAATGGCCTACCAATCTCTGACTTCAACTAGAATTTTTTCCCTCTGCTTCATGCTGAATTTTTTTCAGCTATGTGATGTCTCAAGAGTTTCTTGTACGCACAGCACATTTCAAAGCACCCCTAGCAATTTAATGAGATTTAGATCCAGGCTTTAATTTAACCATTCTAGGAGAAAAAAAACCTCCATCCCTTGATGGACTTAACAGAATGTTGAGGTCATTGTCATGTTGCAAGGTCCACTTTCCATTAAGCTTCAACCTTCTAGCAGAAAGTCTCTCATTATCTTCCAACACCCTGTAGTACAATGAAGAATTTGTAGTAGATTCTTTGATAGTGAACTACTGAGATCATCATGTAGCAAAGCAGCGTCAAACCATAATATTTCCACCACGCTTTATAGCTGTTAACAGGTTCTTCTGGTCTTTGGTTTTTGCCAAACATGTCTTCAAAAATTACTGGCAAATAACTGTAATTTTGCCTCATCATTGTTTCAGAAGTCCTGATCTTTGCTAGATCTACAGCAAAATTTATACAGGTAGCTCTCGACTTACAACAGTTCATTTACTGGCTGTTCAAAGTTACAACGGCACTGGAAAAAGTAACATGACCATTTTTCACACTTACAACCATTGCAACCATGTCTATGGTCATGTGATCAAAATTCAGATGCTTGGCAATTGATTCATACTTATGATGGTTGCAATGATGTGATCACCTTTTCTGACAAGCAAAGTCAATGGGGAAGGCAGATGCACATAACAACCATGTTACTAACTTAACATGTGCAGTGATTCACTTAACAACTGTGCCAAGCAAAGTTGTAAACGGAGGAAACTCACTTAACAAATGTCTCACTTAGCAACAGAAATTTTGGGCTCAATTGGGGTCTAAGTCAAGGACTACCTGTACTTGTCCTGATACAGCAAAGGTCTCCCATGTAGATCTAATTTATACCACTTCTTTCTAATGCACTTTGACATCAATAGTAAAGAGAGCTATCTGTAGATCTTATGATGAAATTCTAGAGTTCTTAGAGACTTTTAAGCCAAGTTGGCAGTTGTTTGAAATCTTTTATACTTGTAGCTGATTTTCTGGACAATGGAATGATTGGTGACCAATTGTTTGGCAATCTTTTTAAACCCGTTCCCAGATCCTAAAGGCTTCAGAGAGCTCGTTTCAATTTAGCCATGGTGATACCACACCCTTCAAAAACAAAGAGTAAATGAAACTAAATGTTTGAGGTTTCAGTAAAACGGGTTCCTCCTGGACATTCTTTAACCATGTTCTAATCATTAGCCCTGACCTGATTCTAATTTCAGGTATTTGAGGTAATGATAAAGATGGGGTATCCTTTTTTTCTACATGCAAAATTTGCATTTATATTTATTTAAATTACACAATGGAGTACAAAAAATGTAGTCAATTGATATGTTCAATTTTATATTTTGAAATATGTTGAAAAAGTCAAACATTTCAATGAAGTGTACTTTTTAACATGACTGTAACTTTAGATACGTTATTATGTTTCTACATGTTTATTCAGCTTTCCGCTTTGTTTCTGAGAGATCCAAGGAAACAAGACCAATATATTCATCTTGTCAAACTTACTAATCAGCCTGTTCACCACATTAAGCAGGATACATGAATATCCTCTATGGCAGACATGTCAAACTTGCGACATTACGTGATGTATCAGGACAATTTTGCCATTGCCAGCAATGGGGTGGGCACGGTTTCCACACGATGCGTCTGGCCCACGGGCCGGCAGTTTGATACCCCTGCTCTATGGCTTCAATCCTTGTTCCAGTTCAGTTTTTTTGTTTTAACAGAAGTTCAAGCCAGTAATTTGAAGACAGCCATTGCAACAGATGTGTCCTGTGTAGTGCTAAGTGACTGTATTCAGAAGGTCTAAACTCTTATAACAGAAATTTAAAAAAAACCGGGAAGAGTCCGGGGCTGCAATTCAGTGTTTTCATAGGCCAGGGGGCCACAAAAAGCTCTCATGTTACCAGAAAGGGCAACCAGATTTTTCTGGCCCATCTTTATATTTTGGGGAACTGAGACTGGAAATCAGAGTGAGAGATTTCTAGAACAGAAACTGCTTCTATTTTCATCCTGAGCTGAGTCCAACCTGAAAAAAATAGTCTGAAATTTCTGTTTTAAGGTAATGAGGGATACGTGGGTAAAATTTAATAATGAGAACATTGTTTGTTTCCATTTCCATCTTAAAATCCAAAATACATGTGAAAAAAACAACGCTGACACTGATCAATTTCTGGAAAGTGAAAAAGCACTATAAAGCTAAATATGTTAAAATGATACAGATGAACTTTTTAAAATGTGACTCAATACCCATACAGCATGAAATGAACATTAGAATTACCATAAGTGAAACACACTACAGGTCTCTCAATCCAGATGCAAAATAATTAGTGGCTTACCTGGTGCAGAAACCAAGATCTGACATCGTGTAAGAATAGCTAGCAAGAAGTCATTGTGAAAATGGACTGCCAAAATAAAAGACATGATCTGCATTACAATTATGACAATAATTTTTATTAGGAAACATAAATTTGCATTAGCTTCATAAATTTGCACAGAAGATATAATAGCATTTTCCAAGTCCAATACTAGGCTCCTAATTCAGCAACTTAAGATTTTCAGCTTTTATCTTCTAAAAATTCTTCAAGAGTAACTTTTACTATGGTAAATTGTTATAAAGTATTAAGTATTATAAGGCATGATAAACTCTTCAAGGCTAAAAAAAATGGTCTCATAGTTCCCACAGTCCACTTTTTAGTAACTAAATATAATTGAGATACTGTATGTTTCAAAGCATTTATAATTAATCCCTAGACATTTGAAACTGAAGAATTCAGAAAACTAGGTGAGCAATTCAGAGTTTATTTTCATACCACTGTCTTGAGTGAGAAGTCTCCGAGCTTCCAAATCAAATTCTTCTTTGCTGATTTTTTGTTTAAACCATAGTTTCAAATTAGCCCAGTACCTGTGCAAGATATCAATAATGAATTATCAATAATGCATTTATCCTTTTAAAAGTTATCTTTTTCCTCTCTAGTTGCTTTATGAAAGAATATCATAGTTTCACAGAATTCTTATGATTGCAAGAAAATATTTAATGAGCAGAATCTCAATTGCAACCAATAGATTTGAGATTATAGTTCATCTTGTCCTAAGACAGGGATGGGTAATCTTTTGATGGCCAAGAGTGTAGGGAGGGCTAAGAACCAAAATATGAGTGGGGCCACATTAAATATTGTAAAGTTCGGTTTAGAGATATTGGGATGTTTTTAGAGTGATACATCTATGTTAGGGCCCAACTATACTTTTTATCTGTTTTCGACCTTCAGTTAGCCAGAGAGGATTATAAAATCTTAGCAAAAAAAGACAGTAATGATTTGGAGAGTGCAGTTTGCCCCACCTATCTTAAGGAAACAAAGTACTATCACCCAACATATTCCAGTTACAGTACCTTAAAAAAAATATTGGAGCTTATTTCACAAAAAGGAAAATGTGGATTATGTTCTTTCTACTTTTACCCTTAGCAGTAAATCTCTTGTTGCCTATTTCAAACATGGGGAAAGGTCAGGTATTTATTAAAAGAGCAAGCACAACTTGGAATTTTTCAGAATCTTAGCTATATATTTCTAGATTTTGTAGAGAAATATATTCTGTGCATATTTATTGTAAAATGAATAATATTCAGAATGTGGAGGATCATATTTGTTATGTTTTCCTGTCATTGGCCCTAAAAACAACAGACTGCTTTTAACTGTAACTGAACATTAGTTCAGGATAAGAATGAGTTTATTGGACAATACTAACAGATGAGGGAAATCATAAAGGACAGCAGAACTGGAAAGAAAAAATAGGAAGAAGACATGATGTTTTATGATTATAAACCCTCTGCACTCAGTCAAGCAGCATTTATAAAACAGAGATGAAAGGGAAAGTTAAAAGGGAGACCATCCAATGTGAAGACTTTCATGAGCTGGAAGTTTTGAGGATCAGAAGTCCTCATTCTGTATTAGGGAACTTCTTTTGCCTCTATCTTAATTTTTGCTCCAAACATTTGAAAACACTTTAAATGTTCCAAAATGAAACTGTCCTCCAGTTGACAGTCTACCTTTACACTGATTTTTTTTTAAGTAAAAAATATACTGTTTTGCTATTTGGAATGTGGACATTTGGGTAAAAATCTTAGGTGACTACCGGTATAAAAGTACTGTACAGCTAAATAATCAACAGGGGGAGCTCAAATTCTGCCTTTAAAAATGTCCTATATCTTGACAAAAAAATTAAGAAGAAAGAAGTTTGAGAACTCCACTGCAAAAGAAATTACATATATGACAAAAGAATTTGCAGGAGAACATTTATTATTAATCTACATTTGTATTTCATATACAAACAACTGAATAGCAATATTGATAAAATGTTTTATTCAAAGATCTTGAATGCTACTACCCAGATCCCCCTAAAATGAAGCATAACATGTCATTTCATCAACTTATGTTCACATCAGTTGAAAATGTTCAAGTTCTGTGAATTTTGAATTGCATCTGGTTAATCATAATGCCTGTTGTTTGCTGAAAAGATACTTTTTTGGAAATCAGTTGCAGTGCCAATTTAAAAATAAATGTGTCCTTGATTTCAAAAATATCAATTCAGATGAGCCTATCTATTAATAAAAAAATGATAGATTTTTCATTGGAACCCTAGGATTGACCAAGATTCTCTGTTGGGATACACAAATCCCCTCACAAAGAGGGCATGGAAGAGGGTAGTGGTTATGATAATTAAGCCAGTTAAGGTTTGTAATGCACACCAGCCTTTCAAAAAATTGTTAAAAGACTACCTAGTTGCCCAGCAAATATTTCCATGCCTGCTGGCAATAACTATCTAATACTGTTTTCTCCTCCTCCTACATGGTTTTCTCCACTCCCTTTATTTATAAGATAGGGAATGATCAAAAATCTGATAACAATTTTTCCAAATCTTTTTTTTAATCACCATAGAGTAGACCAGTGGTGGCGAACCTATGGCACGGGTGCCAGAGGCGACACTCAGAACCCTCTTTGTAGGCATGCGCACCGTTGCCCCAGTCCTAGGCCTTCAGCTGGGTTTTATAAAACCTTTTCGCTTTAGGCCTCTGCCGCCGTGTGCAAAAAAAAAAAAAGGTTTAATCAATGAGTCAATTTCAACTTCTTGCGGAAAAAAAAGATCTTGCAAAGTTGGAATTGATTGAATTTTTTAGTCCCACCCAGTCTGACATTACCACTGCAGCCATGCCCACCCAATGGGCCACACCCACCTGGCACCCGACAATGCAAGTGGGTTTGGGGTTGTAGTTTGGGCATTCGGTCTCTAAAAGGTTCGCCATCACTGGAGTAGACTAACACAGCTTTACTCTTATAAAATTTAAAAATAATGTATTTAAAATAATAGTTAATTATATCATGATATATCACTGAAATACTGAATAGGCATGAAAACAGCAAAATAATACAGTGAAACTGGCAATTAAGTTACCAAGACAAAATACTCTCTACAAAGCAGAGATTGAAAATGACAAATTAGGATCCCAAAAACAAAAATTTCATAGTGTCTCTGGGCAGTGTACAGCAAATGATTATAACATAAGTAGAACTATAATTTGGTAATTATATTTCTATGATGTAGTCTAAAATTCAATTTACTTTTTTGCAGCTATATTACAATTTTAATCAGTTTTCAATCAAATTCTATTGCAATTTTTTTCAAAAGTATTAAGACAGGGATTGTACATTCTATACTACATAGGATGTTGCTTCTGAAATAGAGTTTCACTGCTTTTGTTAAAATGTTACTCTTTTACCCATTTCTCTAACTTGTCAAGATTGTTCAAAATTGGATTGAATGTACGGCATGTTACCTGATGAGAATGCATGGCGCATGATTTCTGAGCAGTTATATAGCCATTACATTGTCCTGTTATGCAGCCTATATTAAACTAGCACACTCATTTTTTATTAGATGCTGTGTTAAAATTGAGATATAGTTAATTTCAGGGTATAGCAGCAACTGGGACCAGAATTTCTGTTGCTAAGCAAGGCGGTCGTAAAACATGTCATGTGACTGCATCACTTAGCAACAACACCAATCTTAAGAGTCCCAGCTTTTGTTGCAATCTGAGTATCATTCGGGTCATTAAGCAGGAAGAGTCGGGAGTCACAGGCAAGCAGACCAGCAGCTTCATGGGTGTGCCACAGATGGGGGTTCTGGAGCATCAGCAGATGTACAGGTGCCACAGACAGTGCCATGGATCCACAGCATAGATAGGTGAAAAAGAAGCATGAGTTGGAGCAACTTTTGACTTCCTGCCAGACTCCCCACTGACTCTGCTTGTAGGAAACAATGATTGCAGCTCACTGTGATATAATAATCACAAGTCAGGCACTGGGCATCTGGATTGCAATCATGTGACTGCAGGGATGCTGCAACAAGCACAACTTTAAGGACTGCTCTTAAATCCATCTTCAGTGTTGTTATTTTGAATAGTCACTGAAAAAGTAATCATACTGAATTCAACTATGAAATAACCTTTTAAAATGTGTTTTTGATAAATCTACACTGATAACAGTTTTGGAGGAGTTTACACCTCAATTGCTATATAATCTATGTTAGAATCTTCCCAGATATCTACGACTGCTATGTAGCTTTTGAATCCTTTTCTCCTTTTCTGAAGCTCGGAATTCTATCATTTCTCAAGGGTGACATATAAAAGGCCAGACTTTCTATCCACGTACCCCACACTGGTTCTCCTAAGTGCCCATTTCTCTAGTACTGGTTGTAGGCAAATAAGGAGGATGGCTGAGAGTGGTATTCTCATTGT